>OU898276.1:124379637-124437137 GCA_918026665.1 Diabrotica balteata | reverse complement strand
CTCGATAATATTAAGTTATTGATTACGCGTTATTAGAGTTACAAAAAATTAAGCAGAGCTGGAAAAACTGAATAGTGAACCTGAAATTATATTTATACTTATATTATATTTACTATAGACAAAAATTAAGTTTTGCAATTGAGTTGACAACTTCTCTAGAGTCAAAAGATATATTTCTACGACTTATAATGAAAGCGTAGGAGGTCGACGCATTTCTTGGCTTCGATAACTTCGTAAAGTTTCTGAACGACATCAATCGAATTGTTCGGTGCAGCAGTTTCAAACATGCAAATAATTATGTTGATCAGTAGACTTCGGATGTAAAAGCATAAAGAACAGCAAAAAAGCGCTTAAAAAGCATAACGATTTTAGTGAAAAGCATTTGCATAGTGCAATTTTATTACACAAAAAAGCATAAAATAAGCGTATAGATTTTTGACAAATCATTTTTTCATGAAAATCAGACTAACACAACATATTATATAACAATTTATAAGCTTAACTCAGGAACTAGTAGGTATCTATTTTAAATTTAAAAATAAAACAAAAAAAAAAACAGAAACAAAAATGTTTTATCCTAATTTTTGTTGACATACCTTACCTTAGACAAGGAAAATATATAATTTTTATTTAAAGCATAAAATAACCAAATATTCAACAACTTGAATGTTTAAAACTTACAAAAAAAACTGTACAAAACATTTTTATAAATCGACGAATCCATGTTCATATCTTCAGCTTGTTCTTCATTTAAAATTTAAAAATATTTTCCTCATATTTTGAAATCCTTCGTCTTTTTAATACATCTTTTTCCAGGGATATATTCTACCTTTTTTTCAAACTTTTGATTTTGGGACACAACTAATGATATTTGCTGTTTCCCCAAACATTTTATTATTTTACAAGCAAAACAAAAGTTGTTTTTGATAGAAGCAATCTCGTTTTGTAATTCTGTTTCATCTAAAACATCCTGAAAATCTTTTATCCATCTGCTAGTAGTATTTTGAAATTCCAATACAAGGCTTTTACACTTTTCGATATACTCGATGTCGTATAAAGTTGCATCTAACCATTTACTGTACCATGTTAACACTGCTTCAGTTAGTAATGGAGTGTAAGGCCATTTTTCTCTTAAAAGGTGCACCCTTAAAGGAGCTTAAATAAAAGTTATTTTTCCATTTTTTATTAACTCATTAACAAGTGGAAATGAAAGCCGTATAGTCTCAGCAAACGCGATTCAGATCGTGTGCTAAACATATGCAGTAAATTAGGTTTGTTTAAAATACTTTAAGATTTCATTCTGTGTGGATCATATACAGATTGAACGAAATAAATTCGGAACATAGAAATATAATGTATTTTGGCTCAATTCTGCTGTAGCTGGTTGGCTAACAAAAGATTGTCAAATAATTATATTATAAAAAATCCCATGCTTCAGCGGGCTGCTGGATTCTGAACTCATAAAAATTGAAAGCTACACATAAATCTACGATTATGCTGTCAAACCAGTTATAGTCCAGGAAATGTAGCATTTCACCTCGCAATTTTTTCGTGCGGCGTGGATTGACTTGAAATTAAACAGAAGGTAGGTAATAGCCTAACGATCAAAATCTATATCGAACCAAAGTGCGCCAAAGCCTAGGGGGTGGTTGCCACCCCATCTCCAGGGTGAAAATTTTTTTTTACGTTTTAACTACAGGTTTCGATTAGAAAAGTGATTCTAAACAAAAAATGTGCTATACATTTTTTTTATAAAATGATATTTTTCAAGTTATTCCCGATTGAAAGTAACAACTTTTAGACGAAAAAATCCACGTTTTTAATCGATTTTTCGCGAATAACTCGAAAATGGTGCATTTTATCAAAAAAATTGTAAAGAACAAATTTGTAGGTTTTAAAAAGACAAATACAATTACAAATACAATATCAATGTTCAGCGGTTTTCTTCAAATGCCAAATTTGAAAGATTCAAAGTCAAATATCGGGAAAATGATGCGTTTTTGGAAGAAAACTCACAAAACCTTTTTTAAAGAGCATAAATAGACCTATCATAAAAAAATAAGGTCAATACCTCATTTTTTACGAAAACATCGAGGAAAACAACACCCTAACCACCCCCATAATTAAAATCGATCTTCACCCTTCTGCAATTCCCTTTGTAGATGTATTGTTAATACGTCCAAGAAGTTTGACCCATTTAAAATGCTTAGTTTTAGAAAAAGTACAGCTTAAAGCGAGAAACGATTTACAATTTCATATTTTTTACTCTTCTTTTTTTAAATATGTCCGAAAATACTGAATATACGAAAAAAATAAAAATTACCAAATTGTAGCTTTTTTAATGACTAAAATTATCCTTTATTTAGATTTGTTGTACAATGAATATTTGGCGAGATATAGCCGTTTAAAGCATCGATTTACGATCAAGCACCATCTTTTTCGAGCCCTTTAAACTCACCCCATTTAAAAACCAAGGGTTCCAAAAAAAATTAATTCACAGATCCTTGTAGCTATTAAAAACCTCTACAAATCGTTTTTGAAGAAACATCTATCGTTAAAAATTAAAGGAAATACGTTAAAAAAACCAGTTAATTTTTTTCCGGAAAATTCCATTAGTATAGTACAGTACATTTCGGAGCATAATAATCTACAAAACCGGTATATTAGCTAGTGGGGCGTTATACATTCGAAATTTTAAGCGTTCTTATTTTGAAATCCCATACAACAGAATAAAACATCTGCTCATATGTCTATGGCTTGGCAATGAAAATATCAGAGCAACAGATTGGGGATGGTTTTCCAAAGATGGTTTGTTATTACCCGTACGCATGAACAAACAACCTGCACCCGATAAATTTTTGAAAATTATTTTTTGCCAATGCAAAAAAGGATGCGGCGTTTCATGTGGGTGCAGAAAAGTTGGTTTATACTGTAACTCTACTTGTTCTGGGTGCTCAGGTGAAGGGTGCAATAACAGTCCACCAATAATTGAGGAAGATGATGATGACATAGATCACGATGAAGATGTAATTGATGACGAATAAAATTAATATTATAATTGTTTTACCTATAAATGTAAATATTTTCAACTATTTATGTAAATGTATAAGAATATATGGTGCCTTTTTATAATGATAATTTTTTTTGTATTTAATTCTATTTTTTTCAATTTAATAAATTAGTTTATAAAAACTTCAATGTTGTAAAGGGCGATTTTTTTAGAATTAGTAATTTTTTACATTAATCTCTAACAAGGGTTGCTTTTTAAGGGTTGAGATATGATGGAACTCTATTCAAAAGTATAAAATAATCATTATTTAATTAATTCAAACCAAATCTTACCCATATACAGATTTATTATGTTATTTTATAATTTTTGACAATTAGGGGTAGTTTTCACCCCTAAAACCCTTCAGCGCACTTCGGTTCGATATAGATTTTGATCCTTGGGCTATTACCTACCTTCTGCTAAAATTTCAACTGGATACATGCAAGACGAAAAAATTGCGAGGTTTTAACTTTTTTCGAGCTTCAATTCCTGAACTATTATCGCCTCCTTAGACAAACCCGTCTTACGCAAACAACTTTGTTGCGAGACAGATAGTTGAACGATATTTTATACAATGTCTATACCCAGGTATGGATTTATTTTTGTCCAAGTTTTATATTGGTCCACTATTTTAAATGCAGTTCAAACAGACATGTATTAAATTGTATGTTCCGTTTTAATTTGGTTCAATCTGTATGTTGTAGCGTAGAAAAGCATCAAT
Organism: Diabrotica balteata; assembly: GCA_918026665.1. Classification (NCBI taxonomy): domain Eukaryota; kingdom Metazoa; phylum Arthropoda; class Insecta; order Coleoptera; family Chrysomelidae; genus Diabrotica; species Diabrotica balteata. The sequence goes on along the minus strand of OU898276.1, from coordinate 124,433,367 downwards.
ACTATTTTCGAAATTCAAAGTTCGAAAGTTCGAAAATTAAAGTTCGAAGTTTTATAGTCTTCTCCAAACTCCATTGCCATTCACTGATTCATAAATTCGCCTTGGTCCTTTTCTTTCGAAACAGCCTAACATGCTTTCATTATTTTCTATTACACTCCAGGTATCTCAACCATATGTTAGGACTGGGCGTATTATTGTATTGTAGAGTTTTATTTTTGTATTTCCCGATATATCTGTGATTAAAGAAGTAGATTGAGCCCAAAATAGTATTTGTTGGCCGTGCAAATTTTCTGGTTTATTTCTGCAGTAGTATTATTTTCAGTGTTAAGGAGCGCCTCCAGGTATACAAATTCGTTCACTGTTTCGCTGACGTAGTTTTCTATAACAAGTGGTCGTAGTATTTGTGCTTGCGTGCTTATTTTCATATACCTCGTTTTGTTGATGTTTATTATTAAACCCATTTTTGTAGCTGATTCTTTTATTCCTACACACGCCTCTCGTACAGCGCTTTCCGTTCTTCCAACAATATTGAGATGGTCACCATAGGCCAGGATTTGCACTGATTTATTATATATTGAACCAGTGGTTATGATTTGTGATATACCTATTACTTTTTTACAGCTCGATTGAACAGTATACAAAAAAGAGGGTCTACTTGGCGCAGCCCGTTATGTGTTTTAAAAGGTTCAGACAGTTCCCCCTAAATTCGCACTCTACATTCAAGTGTTGTTAAGTTTACCAACTGATTTGGTATTTCTAGCTCTTTCATTGCTTTGAATATTTTTATTCTATTCACAGAGTCGTAGGCTGATTTGTAGTTTATAAATATGTGATGAGTATCAATGCTATATTTCAGTTTTTTCCAATATTCGTTTTAGAATTGCAATCTGATCTCCATCTCTGAAACCAGCCTGGTATTTTTTACTATCCGTTTTTTATATGGTGCCATATAATGAAATAGTACTATAGATAATTTTTTTATACGCTGTTTCCTATTTGTGTATGGTCCAAAGTATTCTAATCATTGGGGAAGGGATTTCTGTGTCTATATTTTTTTTATAAGCTGCTGTAATGTCATTATGGTATCCTTGCCACCTTCTTTATATAGTTTAGCTGAAAGTTTATCTATTCCAGGTGATTTGTTTCTGGCTAGTTTTTTAACGCATCTTTAACTTCAAGAAACCTTGGTGGTTCCTCTTCTCTCTCACCTGTTCACCTTACCATCTCTTGCGTCTTCCAGGTTTTCTTTTTCTTCCTCTATATTAAGTGCTTCGTTAAATTATTCCACCCATCTATTCAATACATCTTTGCTTGTTGTTAATAGGTCGCCATTATGACTTCTGCATTGTCTTATGGTTGTCCTGAATTATTTTCTGTCGATGTTAACTTTTTTATCAAATGCTCCGAATTCTATCTCTCTGTTAACGTTTTCTATATATTTAAGTTTCTTATTTAAGTGGTTTAGTTTTTTTTGTGTATTCTCTTTTTTCTCTTTTCTTTGCTTGGTAATTCTCTACAGTTGTTCTAGTTCGTTGGGTAAGCATCTTTCTGTGGGCTTCATTTTTTTCTTTTGTTGCAGTCATCGGCAAATCAATGATTTCTACGAGCACAAATTTGTGTTCCTATTTTCTCTTTCACTGCTGCTTCAATGTTCTCCTTTATTCTGGTCCAGTATTTGTTTTTCATTTACATTTTGATTCCTTAGCCTGTTGGTGATATTTCCAAGTACGGTTCTGCAATTGTCACATCTCTTAGCTTTTGCACATTCCATTCTTTTATCCATTTTATGTTCTTTCATCATCATCACTGGCTCGATAACCCTTTTTGGGTCTTGGCCTGTTCAAGAATTCTTCTCCAGTCCGACCTGTTTCGTGCTTTTTTTTTCCAGTTTTTAATTTTTAATGTTGTTATATCATTTTCTATTTGTTCTACGTATCTCAGCTTCGGTCTTCCTCTTGTTCTTTTTTTTTTTCCTACTGGCACTTGTTTGAATATTTTGTTTGGTATTTCGCCTTCCTCCATTCTTTCCACATGTCCAATCCAACGTAGCCTTCCTATTTTAATGAATGTTATGATATCCGGATCCTGGTATATGTTGTATAGTTCAAAGTTATACCTTCTCCGCCAAATCCCGTTTTCTTTTGTGCCCTTATATATGTGTCGCAAGATTTTTCTTTCAAAGGTGGCTAATAACGTTTCCTCCCTTTTAGAGATTGTCCAGGTTTTTGAACCGTATGTGAGTACCGGTCTTATTAAGGTTTTGTATATTTGGCATTTTGTTTTTCTGGAGACGTTATCTGATCTTAGTTGCCTAATTAAGCCATGGTAACATTTATTGGCAATAAATATTCTCCTTTTCACTTTCTCTGCAACATTGTTATCAGACGTTACTAGGGATCCTAAGTATGTAAAGTTTTTTACCGCCTCAATGTTGTATTCTCCTATTATTAAATGTGGCAGCTGCCTTATTTGTGCGTTTTTATTTGCAGGCATATATTTTGTTTTTGTCTGATTGATTTTAAGACTACTATTTTTTGCAGCTCGTCTTATTTGAGTGAATGCCTCTATCATTTCTCTTCTTAATCTTGCGATTATGTCAACATCATCTGCAAATGCTAGTACTTGCACGCTTTTATTAATTATTGTTCCTCGGGTATTAACTGTTGTGTCTCTTATTATTTTTTCAAGTATGATGTTGAATAATATGCATGATAGAGCGTCTCCCTGGCGTAGTCCCTTCTTCACATCTATTGTTTCCGTTAATTCGTTTTGTATCCGGATTTTACTTTCTACTTTCAGTGTTTCTTTTATCAATTCTATTAGCTGTGTTATTTTATGTGCTTTACTTTTATTTAAAATTCTAGCCCTAAATATTGAGATCACTAGGCAATGATCTATGTTTGCGCTTCTACAACTTTGAATTTATTATGTCTTTTCCTAAGTGTCTAAGTTTCCTAAGTGTCTTATGTCTAAGTATTCTAACCGAAGAAGTTATGCGGGCAATAAAAGACGCAAAGAACAACAAGGCACCCGGCGAAGATCTAACAACAGCCGAACATTTTAAACACCTGAGTGATGATGCTGTCGGGAAATTAACCTACCTCTTTAACATTATATATGAACATGACACTCAGAAAGGTATCTCGAGGTTCAAAAACAGCTGTATGTGTGCTTTGTCGATTATAGAAAGGTCTTCGACCGCATTAGACACGAAAAATTGATTAAGGTGCTAAAAGAAGTAGGGCTGGACGGACACGACATAGCTATAATTAGCAATACATACTGGAACCACACAGGATGTGTTCGAACAGACAACAGAAATACCAATTATGTAAACATAGAACGAGGAGTGCGTCAAGGGTGCATTCTGTCCCCTCTTCTATTTAATGTCTATGCCGGAAATATCATCAGAGCTAATCTTGAAGATCGCCCTGAAGGTGCCAGAGTCAATGGAATCATAATTAACAATGTAAGATATGCCGATGACACTGTAGTATTAGCAGAAACAGAAGACCAACTAAAAATATTGATGAACAAACTATCAGAAGTAAGTCACAGACTAGGTTTGGATATTAATTTTTCCAAAACCAAAATCATGCTATTCCACCAGAACCCCCATAAACAAATTACACCCAACATACAAATCAATGGTATCACCCTTCAGAGCTCCCAAAGCTTCATATACCTGAGCAGAGAGCTAAACAGTCAGCTAGACCACTCAAAAGAAATTAGAAAACATATTGAAATAGCAAGATCTTGCTTCATGAACATGCGTAAAATGCTCTGTAACCCAAAGCTATCAATCACAATAAGGTTAAGAACACTAAAGTGTTATGTGTGGTCTCTACTACTATATGGCTGTGAGACCTGGACATTAAAACAGTATGACGTCAACAAACTGAATTCATTCGAAATGTGGATGTACCGCCGATGCTAAGAATAAGCTGGACCAGCAAAACTACAAATAAAGAGGTACTGGAAATAATGAACACACGACCTCATCTGGTTAATACAATCAAAATTAGAAAGACGTCATATCTAGGACACATAATGCGCCATAAGAAATTTGAGCAGCTCCAGGTAATATTAGAAGGCAAAATCGAGGGTAAAAGGGGTATAGGAAGAAAGAAGAAATCCTGGCTCCGAAACATCAGAGATTGGACTCACACAACAGGAAATGACTTAATCCATCAAGCCCAGAACAGAGAGAAATTTGCATTATTGATCGCCAACCTCAATAGAGAAGGCACTTAGGAGGAGGGATGTCTTTTCCATGCCTTAAATCTATTAAGATGTGATCAATCTGACTCATTGTTCTTCCATCTGAAGAGGTCCAAATTACCTTGTGTACGTTGTGTTAAAAATAGGTTTTAACCTATACCTAATTAACATACGCATTAACTTCTGCAATTCATTACGTTTGTTCCATGAATTGAATTTATTAAGATGTGATTAATCTGACTTATGGTTCTTTCATCAGGAGAGGTTCATTATGTTGTTGTGTTTAAAATAGGTGCCAACCTATACCTAATTAATATAAGTATTATGCTTAGAAGTCCGGACTCTATTGATCATCATCCTCTACAGAAGACGCTGAATGCAAGTAGAAAAATTAAGCAATATTGTGATGACGATATTATAATTTATATTAAGGAAAATTTTTACTTGTTTCCAACCTCACCCAGATAGCTATTTAAATTAGACACTATTAGACACTTATCATATCTTGAAATTTACAATATGATAATTCTAAAACTATATAATAGCATGAACTAACTACTAATAGTCGTGTTTAATAATAGTCCTTAACATCATGAGAATTCTACTATTAGTGGGAGTTTGTGTCCTCTATAGTACAGCAAACGCTTTAAATTTAACAGGTACGTATAGCAGTTATTTAAAAAACATTTTAAAAAAAATTTCTAGCTATTCTTCTAACGAGATTCGCAGTGTTTTTACGACTTTTGTTATAAGTTAAGTAAAATCTTTTAATATTGTTTTATTTACTTCTAATACTATCTATCTATCTAATTAGCTTTCTTCGGTCCATCTTTGGACATAGGCCTCCTTTTCCATTCTTCTCTGCCTGTCGCTACAGTTATCCACCTAGAGTCCACGTGGTTTTTGGTATCATCTTCACATCTCACTGGGGCCTTCCTCTGCTTTGTTTTTAGTCCCACGTTCTCCAACTTACAAGAATTTTGTTCCATCGGTCTTCTTATTGTCTTATATTGTGCCCAGCAAATCTCTATTTCAATTTTGCAACTTCTTGCCTAACACCCCTTACTTTTGTTTTCTCTCTTATCCACTCGTTTCCCTTTTTATCCATTAGTCTCATGTGTAACATTTTTCTGTCCATTGCTCTTTGGGTTTTTATAATTTTGTTGTTAAGAATGTAGCTTAGTTTGCCAAATGCCGCCCATGCTAGTCTAATTCGTCTTTTTATCTCTGCTGTTTAGTTTCCTTTGATAAGTTTTATAATTTGACCCAGATATATATATATATATATATATATATATATATATATATATATATATATAATCCTGAACTTGTTCTATTTCATCCTGTCCCATCTTCATTGTGATATCTTTATCTGTATCTGTTATGATTTTGGTTTTGCTGTAATTCATATTAAGGCCTATCTTTCCAGCTTCTACGTCCAGTTTTGTATCATTTCAAACAATTCTTCTTTTTTATCGGTTATCAATACGATGTCATTAGCGTACCTTAGATGGTTCAAGCGTTGTCCACAAATTTTTATACCTTTTTCTTTCCATTCTAATCTTTTAAAAATATCTTGTACAGGCTAATTGAAAAATTTTTGTAATATTGTGTCACCCTGTCTCACGCCTCTATTTATTTATATTGATTTTTTTTCTTTATATACTTTAATTGCTGTTTTGGCTTCCTGTGGTCAATTCTGCTGTAAATTAAAGAACTTTTCACTGCCAAATGTTCGACACTGTCGAAAGCCTTTTCGAAACTTATGAACGCTATATATAGAGGAATGTAGTATTTATTTGATCGTTCTATAAGTATTTTCATACTTAGTAAATGGTCACTTGTGCTAAATCCCTTTCTAAAACATGCTTGTTCTTTTGACTGGTATCCGTCGAATTTTGTCGTCAATCTATTGGTTAAAATTTTTGTTAAGAGTTTATACATTACATCAAAGAGTGTTATAGGACAGTAGTTATTTATATCTATTTTATCTCCTTTCTTTCGTAGGATAATGGTTACGGATTCCTTCCAGTTGTTTGAGATTCTTATTTTTTAATATATTGTTAAAAAGGAAATGTAGAGTATTAATTACCACTTTTCCACCATATTTCAGCATGTCAGTTTATCAGTTCAGTTATTCCATCTCTTTCAGGTGATTTGTTGTTTTTCATTTCTTTCAATGCCTTCTTTATTTCTAATTTGCTTATTTCTGGCTGTAGCTCTAAGTTGACATTTTTTTTATTTTAGCCTTAGGTTGGTTTTTAATTCCTTCTAGTACCCCCTCTGTGGCTCAGTGGTAAAAGCGCCTACCTTTAAACCTAAAGGTCGTGATTTCGAATCTTATCTGGGTGGAGAAATTTTCGAAATTTTATTAAAAATTAATGAATGAAAATAATTTCTATCCTTGTGCGATCGGTACTCACCGGAGGGACCGCGATACAATTAGCGTCTCTTAGCAAAGACAATGACGTCGACTTTGCTAAGTATCAAGACAATTACTCTACACACACGCACACACACACACACACACACACACTACACTAGGTACCTGACTGTACCATGCCAATGATCATAGTTGTCGAGGCATTAACTCAATAATAAAAAAAAAATTCCTTCTGGTGGTTCCTTTTTTATTTTATGTAATTCTGAGTAGAAATGGTGGATTATATTTATGATGTCATCTTTAATGTTTGTTTCGACTCCGTTTACATCTTCTATTTTGTTTATTTAAAACTTACCTAATTTCGGTCTTTAGCATTTCATATTTTATTATTATATTATTATTATCTTATAATACTATTTTGTATTTTATTTAATTATTTTTTGGATGTTATGCAAAAATGCATAGATAGTATATATAGGCTATGTACTATGAAAGTTTAGAATAGGGAAAAAATCAATATCCTATCATAAAATATATTTGTTTCTTCTTTATAAGGATACGGTTATTATCAGTTTTTTTTAACAGCGCTTTAGTTATAGCTAAATATAAATATTTAATTTGAGTAAATTTATAAAAAAAATGGTAATTGAACTTAATGATTTTCAATGTGGAAATTTACATTTGGCTTTAACCAAAGTCGCTACATTATTTAAATAAGCAATAAGCAAAAAACTAATCTTTGTATTTTTTTTTAGCAAGCTGTACAATTAATAAATTTCAAGATGTCGATACCGTAGTTAGCCAATGCAAATCTATAAACGTTGGAAGCTTTGCAGTACCTGCTGGCGAAACCTTAAAACTACATTTACAAGCTGGTACTACTCTGAATTTTAATGGCAACATCGCTTTTGGTTACAAAGAGTGGGATGGGCCCCTCATGTGGATTAAAGGAGACGGAGTCACAGTACAAGGATCAAGCAGTAAGATATAAATATGTGAAATATATATTTTAGTTTTATTTTTAATCAAATTATAATCCATGTAAGTGATGTGGGTAATTAGATATTTGAAAATATTTAAGTACCTATCTCATTTATTCTTAAAATTGGTTTATTGCGTGTAAGTATTCGCATAATTTTAGTTTGATCCTGATCATTACTAATTGACGCTAGCATGAACGTTTATGTATTAAGTCTTTCTGTAATTTTGTATTTGTTTCGAACATAAGTTTTTGTAAAGTTACTTTGCACTTGCACTCGGTGCAAAAATTAGTCATTCTTAACTGTTGAAAAACTTGTTTACATATTTTTGTCCCAATTGTAAATGTTATTTAAATAAGCTTTGTTTTTTTTACTTTCAATTCCCGTCAAAGTCCTGTCGACTATTTTATGAACCATAAAACTGAAATCATTATATTTTTGTATAAATTAAAAAAGGAACTTGTACATTGTGTTTTAATATTTATCAAACTGATCATTTAAAATGGTGAACGGGAGCAATTTTGTAAAATTATTTTGAATACGAGTTTGTGCCTAATAATACCTCATTTTAAATATATTGTGCCAGTATATTACTAAATTTATGTGCTAATAGTGTAAGTTTATTGGGCAATAATTATTTTTTCACTGGGAGTCAGTTAGAGATAATTTTAATTATTGAATGAAGTTCTAAGTTCTTCAATTTTATGAACGTGTTTCTTGTCATTTCTATTCTAGATCTGATTTATCATTGAGAACGATATTGAATAACATAAGAGTTACAAATCACAAAAAAATTAAAATTTTTTCATTTAACAATATTAAATATTATATTAGTTAACAAATAATTTTTTCACACGGGACAAGCCACAATTTTACTTTAAAATAAGTTTACTTTAACGTTTTGACTTTCACTTTGGAAATCGTTTACAAAACGCAAATTAAACAAATTTGTTGTTTTTTATTGATAATAAAATCCTTCTATTTGAAACTTATTTTACAGTAACATAGTGGCTTATTCTCAGTAAAACTAGTAAATTTTAAATACCTTAGTAAAGTAGCTTCAGAACAATATTTACAAATTATGTATATTAATAAATGCACAAATTACATCTTTATACAAGCTCACTATAATAGTTCACTCAATTTGGGACTATTTTGACTAAATCATTGTCGGATTTAACACAAAAATTTCTACTACACCTTAATTTAAAGCGGAATTAACCTTACTATTGCAGTACTTAATTGAAAACCTTTTAGCCACTCGAAGTCAAAATTTATCCAACGAAGGAAAAAATTAGTTAGTAATTTACATAGGTAATTTAGTAGTCAGTGGGGATTGTGATCAGTTAACCGAGTCTAGCAGCTCATACTTTTTTTACACTAGCACCATTGAAAGTATTGAAAGCTGAAAATATGTATGTTTTTTCTTATAAGTCCATTTAAAATAATTTTACAAAGAAGCATTTGTCCGCGTTTGAATGATTACGTCGCTAAAACATTATAAAAAAATGTATAGATAATTTATAAAATTAATTAATTTAAGTTTAGATTTTAGAGACTAACTTTATTTTTATTTATTCTTTTTTTATTTTTGCCAACTTGTGTTTTTACCTTGTGAATAGGTTATTATGTTTTTAAGTTTGCTTCGTTCTATTTTTTCATCTTTTACGACTATTGTGGTATTCCTATGTAAAATCCTATTTGACAAGCACGTGCTGGTTAAACATTTGTTTACGTAGATTTAATCAATACTTATTGTATATAGATGGGTTCACGTCTGTTTATACATATTCCTGTTGCCAAGGTTTGTCAACATAAACGTTTTAGTGTAGTCGTCAGAGATCTGATATCTAAAACCAAGACGAACAAGCTGACTTTTAATGAGAATGTCAGTTTTTATGACTAAAAAAATTGTAAAAAGTTTGCTACTCCTTCCCCCGGGCATCACCATAAACCCGCCCTTACAGGGAGGATTTATGGGGAAAACTTTTTATTGGTACTTTTTTTTGTAGAATGAACTGTTCTCTCAGAAACAACGCTGAAAGCAACTGGTATTTTTTTAAATAAAATTTGTATGAACTCGACGAATTTTGATACTTTCTGATCAGAATTTCCTATCTACAAAAATCAAAAAATATACAAAAAAGTTTACCATTTCTATCGCCTCGTATCCTCCTCAAACCCCCTCAAAGGGGAAAATCGCTTTACCGTGAATCTGTACGCCGTAGAAAAAAAATGTTTCAATCAAGAAATGCAGCTATGATAATTTTAAACAAAAATGTTTATTAGCACTTTTTCTGTAGAATTAGCTGTTCTCTTAGAAATAACGCTTGAAGAGACTGGCGATGTGAATGTCAATTACGCAAAAGAAATTTTAAATAAAATTTGTATCACTTCTGTAGATTTGTGATTTTGTTCTATCGACAAAAATTAAAATGTGATAAAGGTGAAGAGTGCAGCTTTTGTACAAAATTTTTGTATTTTTTTCGCAAATGTAGTCAGATTCTATAAATCTGCACAATGAATAAACTAAATTACCTTCATTAAAGATACTTCTTTGTATTTTATGGTTTAATATAATGTAATAACTAAAGTCGCTCATGACTCAGATAGTTAAAACGACTGTTGTTTGTAAATAAAAAACCTTTTAGATTGTTTGTAGTGTGATAGTTTAAATACAGAGTGTTTTTTCAAATGCTTCATACTTTGGCTATGTCAAAACACAAAATTAAAATTTCGTGTTATATAGTTTTTAAATATTAGACTCTATCGATTAAATTTCCATAGTGACCGATAAATGGAAGTAATAAATTCCGAACAAAAATAGTGCAACCTATACTTATTTATTTAACAGCTGAAAAATTGCACAGGAAGGCTGCACGCCTCACCTTTATAACGCATTTTGGTTTTTGTAGATAGGATGCTCCGATCAGAAGATAACGACTTTTACCGTCGACTAAGTGTACACCTACATTGGAACCGTATTTCTCCCGATCCGATATCTGGCGACGTCGGCCGACGTCGAATTAAAAACAAACTCAAGGTATTAATCAGAGTGCCTATACTGCTTCGTCACGGAAGCAGTATAGGCACTCTGATTTAATACCTTGAGTTTGTTTTCAATCCGACGTCGGCCGACGTCGCCCGATATCGGATCGGGAGAAATACGGTTCCAATGTAGGTGTAAACTTAATAAAAATTTTATTTAAAAAATCGATTTTCCGCGCATAACTTCAATTAAAAATCACCACTTTTAGCAAGCGTTGCTTTTGAGAAAACGGCTCATTGGACAGAAAAAGTCTTATTTAAAATTTTTGTTTCAAATTATTGCAGTTTCAGTTCTTTTTTGAATAATTTTTTTAAACGGTACACATTATTTCTAAATTTATATTTTCTGTTTTCTTCCGATTGATTTTGAGGAGGAAACCCACGATAAGAAGTGGCAAATATTTTTGCATATTTCTTTAGGTACCAAAATTAACATTGTCAGCAAAATTCAGCATGTTTGTATGATTTTCAAAGTTTCAATGTTATTTTCGTCTCTGACGAATGACTATTTGTAATTGTTTAATTGTGGTACATCCAGTCAAAGATGCAGCTAGTACTTTAAAAAGCTATAACTTAAGACCTTTAAGTATGTATAGTAAAAAGTATAAAAAAAATAATTAGGAAGTTTTGTCCCACTTTATTTCAACCAATCCTTATCCTTACTTTCAAATTTGATCACTATGAAATCATCTGTAGAACTAACCGTCCAAATTTAGGAGTACCTAGTTTTAAAAAAAATTGTATTGGATTTATGTTTTAATGTCCTATGTTTATTTCAGGTCATTTACTGAATGGTCGTGGAGAGCTTTGGTGGGACGGACATGGTGACCACAGCAATAAGAAGAAACCTCAATTCATGTTAATTCAGGCCACTGGTAACTCAGTTTTTAAATACATTAAGGTAAAGAACTGTCCACATACATGTATTGGCATTTCGGATTCTCATGATATTACTCTTGACCACTGGACTATTGACAGCAAAGATGGAGATACAGTAAGTTGGACTTTTTTTTCATACAATATTCGGACAGTATTCGAACAGTATAGAGCCATTTATATTATTTTAAAATTATTTTTGTAGTGCTCAACATTTATCGAATTTATTATTGGGAATAAAAAACGAATTATAAAATAAAATTCGCTAAAATAAAAATCTCACTACATATTAACATAATAATATACATGAAATAAAAACTATAAGATTCCTGGGTATCAGTGAAGGGATTTCTTGAGGGAAAAGGTGATTTTCACGATGACCGTAGTTTACAGATCTCTGCTGCATCTGGTATTTAGTAGTTTTTAATATAAATAATGTTAACGTACTGGGGTCTGATGATAAGGTATACATTGCGTGCCTTGAAGCCAATAGCACAAAATTTACCATCATTAAATAATAAAAACTACTTAGAATTCTGACTATTGTCGCATTTCCCATATACTAGTAAAGAAGAGATTCAATATTTGCTTTAACTATAAAAAATAATAAAGAACACCCAAAGGTGTTATTGCAGAAGAACAAGATGGAGAAAAATAAATTGAAAAATTTTGAAATGAAAAACAGGAATAAAAACAAAAAAAAAATTCTAAAAAAAAAGAAAAATATAATAATAATTTTGGTAGACACGACAAACTCTTAGTTTATTCCTCATTTTTCGATAAATGAATGTAAAATAAAATTATCTGCAAATTATCCGTATATTCAGTCAGAAATTGTTAGATTTTTTGACACCCACTGTTTTTTTTACTTTTAGAAAGGAGGAGCTAACACCGATGGTTTTGATGTTGCAAAATCCTACAAAGTAACGATAAAAGATACTTCGGTATGGAACCAAGACGACTGTATCTGCGTGAATCAAGGTCAGAATTTGGTCTTCCAAAACATGCACTGTATTGGAGGACATGGCTTGAGCCTTGCAGCAGGAATGTGGAACACGTATGAACTGAACACTATTTACAACGTAACATTTAAAGATTCCATAGTGGAAAATTCACGTAATGGTATTCATCTTAAAACTATACCAGCAAATAATAATAAGGGAGAAATAAACCTTATAACATACGATAACATAAAGCTTATAGGTAAGTCAACAAAACAGTCTGTAATTAATTTTAATAAATCATTTATTCTCCTATTAATTATTAATATTTTATTTAAAGGACGGTGATCATGTGTACTTGAGTTGGTAACTTCAAAGTATCTACAAAAAATCTAATTTAAGAACAACACTTTTTGAACAAAGACCGCCAAAATAACTATACGTTATAATAAGAATTCTCTAATCTAAAATATTTGTTTTTTGAAAAGATAAAAAATTTGGGAATAGATAGCTGAAAGGTTTTATTTAAAAAAATGTTTAAAATTCTAAAGTACGTCCATTTTGCATAAAATTGTCAAAATTGAGGTATCTACTTTATTTGGGCTCATATATTGGGCTGTATATTATTCTTTGTGGATATCTCAGAGTTTACTCGTAGAAAGCTCTGAATGAAACCAAATCTTTATGTCATATTAGCAATTATTTTAAAAATAATGTACACCCACAGTACTTCATTTGGATTCAATTCAGGAAAATGCCAAATACCAATGTGAGTTTAATGTTAAAATGTCATTTCATTTATAGTGTATTTGCTTTGTAAATTGCAGAAAGCACATATTTGGCATTTTCCTGAATTTATTTCGAACGAAGTTTTATTGATATATAATTTAGTTTATTCATCTTATCACTCCAGAAAGACTAAAAAAGGGTATTATTATAACGAATATGAGACTATAAAATGATAAAAAGTACGGTGAATTATCATTTATTTATCAAAAATAACATCATGTTTACTCAATTTATTAGTGCATTGGTAAAACCTTCATCAGCTGATGTTAAATTAGATTCTGAATCTATAACATTTTCAATAAAGTCATTTATAAAGTCGATATTTTGAATTTATTGGAAGTTATAACCTGATGTATTTGTATCCTCCTCATTATCAGAACGTTGATATCTTCAATTTTTCATTGGTACAATTAACAGTTTGACAACGTCCACATGCAACTAATCCAGACTTTCTACTACTGCAGTTGTAAAAGTCTTTCTACTACTGCAGTTGTAGAAGTTTTTTACAATTAATTTAACAATTGGAGAAAATAATATTAAGAATTTCCGAAGGAGCGGGTGCTTGAGTCGTTTTTATTGGAAATAAAATGTGTTTTTATTTTTCCGAACCTTAATCTTCTGGGATTAATCTTTTGAAGCTAGCCAAAGTTGAATCTGATAATATACCATAAATAAATATTGTTGAGCAGCGGGGTGGTAAAAATATTATGTCGTAATTCATTCATAGGTACACTTTACTTAATTTGGAGCTTTATAAAAGCAAAAACGAAATAGTATGATACTCTTTTTCGTAAATAACTTTTGTATTTACACTTTCGGAATAGAAACACAACCGCTTTTTTTAATTGTTCATTGTGATTTTTTTCAAATAAGTAAATAAGCTCTTAAGCTCTGTGTTAATAAAAATATGATGTCGTGTCACAACCGCATAATTGATTTGCATATTAAAAGGTAACATATTTTTTTTAGGAATCTCTTATTACGCCATTAACGTACAAGAAGACTACACCAACGATGGACCAACTGGACATCCTCTAGGAAACATTCCCATTAAAAACTTACACATAAATAAGGTCTATGGAACAATGACTGGTTCAAATTCAGTTAAAGCATATATTCTTTGTGGAAGTGGGGGTTGCTCGAACTGGAACTGGTCTAATATCAATGTCTCCGGAGCTGCAAAATCAAATTCTTGTAATTTTAAACCAAATGGATTTAACTGTTAATATCTGTTTTTAAACCTTTAATATATTTTTACAAATAACATCTGCATATTTTAATATACTTAAATATATAGTCACATAGTAATCAATGTTTAGTTTGCAAAGTAATGGAATAATAAATGCTAATTTTATATGCGAGTACATACTATACCGTATTTTGTAAATACATTTAAGTAGTGAACAATAATAATACCAAACAGTATCAATAAAGTTTCTTTCTACAAAAATACATGCGATTTAAATATTCATTATGTATACGCTAAATACACAGTAAAATACACATATTGCTAGTTATGAAACTCTCGTATCTACTTCTATGTATAAAATAAATATATTGATAAGGAATTAAACAAAAACTAGTTTAAATCAAAACCAACTAATTAAACATATAAAAATAAAAAGAAAATAGTTATTTTCACAGAAATACCTTGGTTTAAGGACCTTACAAATCAACGGACAAAAGGCGAAAATTCTCAATTTTCGCTAAGCTCTGGCTGAATGTAATATAGAATTCCGAAGACCAAAATGATAATCGTGGAAAAGGCATTGGCAGGAGATACAAAAGTCTTAAGGGCATTTTTCAGGTGCACTTTTCTAAGTTTAAAAACAAAATTGATACGACTAGAGATATAACAACAGAATATACTGGATACCGTGAATTACGATTTTAGAGAAAACTAGCAAAATAGGTAACAATTTAGGACAACCTTAAATGGACAATAAACTAATTTAAACCATATATATTACCAAGTAGGACAGAGTGTTGATCTGGTAACAACTCCACTGACCGTAGTGTGTTGACTAATCTATCTAATATATATTATATAGTATAGTATATTATATAGTATCTAATATATGTTGGATAATCGCTTTTGCTAGAGTGTTGATTTAGTAGCAGTTTCTCACCGATTTTAGAGTGGTGATCTGAGACAGACCAATTCTGTGTCTAAGTATTGATTAGTCACTTTCCGCTTCTTGCCGGACCGAGTGTTGATGAATTTGTCCGTCCTTCCTTTTCTTCGGAACATGTTAACTACTACTACACCGTAATTGTCGTTTTAATTTGATGACATTAATCATATTTTATTTTTCGCCGGTATTAAGCAGTGGGGTCTTTGAGCCGTGCGTCGATATCTTCTCCGTAGGATTGGCATTTAAATTTTGTACATATCATTACGAATATAATTTTATGCTGTTGTTTATTTGTTTCACATATATTTTTCTTTTAATTAAAACTAAGTCTGCTGCCTAAAAGAGCTACCTGTTACAAAGGAAAATGACCCTTTTGTTGAACGGATGAAACGCAACCGAACAAACGAGTATCAAAAATTCAAAGGATTTTATACATAAACTTTACAAAAAGAGAAATGGACCACTTTAAAAAAATATTGCCTTTTTAGTTTATGTGGATTCTGTCACATATAAGTATACATTGTAATGAAAGAGTCGATGCAGCCACAAAATCTTCAGTTAACAACAAAGAGTTGACAGAAAACCTATTTATTAAAGATTTATATCACTAGATTAAGTCGACATTGACAGAACGGTGACTTCAGGAATGAAACCATTGTCCACAACATGTCCACATATTACTGGATATGTTGATCCAAAGTGAGGTAAGTGTTTTAACAGTTTAAGTGTACAACATATCTTAATCGAATGCCCGGCATATTCAAATAAGATGAAAGTGTAACTCAATGATAACTCGTCATGAGTGTTGGGAATTTACCTTTATTGAACAACCAGCAATTGACGGATTTGTAGTTTACTGTTTTTATTTGCGAAAAGACTCCTACAATATATAGAAACTCAAATTCCTACAATATATAAAACTAACAATATAAAAAAAAACTAATTAATTCCCATTACTTACTGTTCTCTTGCTGCCTGCTAAATTATTAAATTATTTAAATTTTTCCCTAATCGGTGACATTTTGTTTTCTGACGTTTTGACGTTTTGATATTATTATTATTATATAACAAATAAGGGCAGAGGAGCGAGCTCCTATTATGCCCAAAAAGCAAAAATAAACAAAAATAAGATATATCCTTATAAAACTAATACTAATTATAAAGTTAAGTAGTTAAACAATTACCAAAAATTGAATTGTGGACAATAAATAAATAAATAATGCTGCTCGAGAAAAAATATCCTATCCTATAAAAAAAATTAAGAGCTATCAAGTTTATTTTTAAAGATGTTAACACTATCTGCCGATATGGTGTCTTGGTCCAAATTGTTCCAGATATTAAAGATTCTGTTTGGCAAGAAGTTCGCCCTGGACCTTGCAGTAGTTTGTTCCCTCTTTAATTTGTATCGATGGCCACTTAATCTTTCGTCTTGATTCAAAGTGAATATGGTATGTAGGTTTCCAAAATTATGTTAAAAAATACGGAAGGACATAATTAGGTCACCTCGAAGACGTCGCTGCTCGAATGTCGTAAGATGAGCCATGAATAGTCTATCTTCATAGTTAGGTCTTACACGGCCGTATGCCAGTCTTGTGGCTTTATGCTGAACGTTTTCAAGTAGGATTTTATCGCGACTGAGATCTGGATTCCAAAATGGTCCGGCAAACTCAAGAATAGGTCTAACGTGTATTGACTAAAGTTTACTAACAGAGGTTAGAGATAGGCGTGCAAAACATTTACGGATCAAAAACAGTTTCGAGTTAGCACGTTTACACACCGACAATATGTAATCAGACCAATTTAAGTCACTATTAATTATCACTCCGAGATCGTTGTGTGAGGTTACAGAGTTTAAAGGATGTTCATTAATAAAGTACGGCAGTGATGGGTTATTTTTACCGATATGTAAAACAACGCATTTTTCAATGTTAAGCGGAAGTAACCATTCTAAGGACCATTTGAATATTGCGTCAAGATCTTGTTGAAGAATATGTTGGTTAATAGTTGGATTCACATATAACTTAGTGTCATCAGTGTAAATGGAAACCTTACTGGATACAATAAGCGGAAGATCACTAGTGTAGACACAAAAAAGTAGCGGTCCAAGTACTAATCCTTGTGGAACTCCACTCTTGACTGGCTTATCTAGTGAGTGGTCTTCCCCAACACGAACCCTGAAGTATCTGTCGGATAGAAAATCTTGTATCCAAATGTTTAATTTTCCGCGGATACCATAGTGATCCAATTTAGCTAGTAATCGACGTTTTGGAACACGATCGAAAGCTTTGGAGAAGTCTAAGTAAACTACATCGACAGGATTCCGATTGTTTAAAGATAATGACCAATCATTTACACAATGAAGTAAGTTTGTGATCGTTAAACGACCTTTGATAAATACATGCTGTTGGTGGGGGATGACATTTTCTTGAAGAAGGAACTCGGACATATCTTCCGAAATAATCGATTCCATGTCCTTGCTGACAATAGGAACCAGGCTGATTGGACGATAATTATTGCAATCAAGTTTATTACCTTTCTTGAATACAGGAGTAACTGAAGCCAATTTCCAGGACGAGGGGAGGGAACCTTGATTAAAAGAAGCAGTCATTATGAGAGATATAGGGATGGCTACAGAATCTGCACATTGTTTGAGGAAAAAAGAGGTAGAGTCCGTCTAATCCAGGTGATGAATTATTTCGCAGTTTCCTTAAATGATGTTTAATTTCATCCGGTGTGAAAGATATATTGTCAAGAGTTTTAGACAAACGAGGGCACATTATTTGAGGAATGGTATCGTTAGATTCATCTGTAAAAACTTGAGAAAAGTATAACGATAAACATCCCGAAGATTCGTTATTCGAAGAACATAAAGACCCATCAGCTTTTTGAAGCAATGGTATGGAGACTTTAGAAGATAAAGATGTACGAATGTACCAATAAACTTTTTTACTATTACTACTTGCAATGATAGATTCTTCAAATAAATATTATATTTGACAATTATTTTTATTAATTATTATATTTGACAATAGTTTATGGAACAGTAGCAACAGGAAATTTTGGGTAACATGATGAACTTAACTACAAATTAACTAAATACATTTTATAAAAATAATAAATATTCGTAACAATGAGTATCTAGAAGAGAACTAGAAGAGTGTCTAGAAGAGTGTCTATTCGTCAGTTTTAAGTTTTTTTTTTAATTAATAGAAATATATAACCAAATATAAACATCAGTTCGTGTAAAACTAAATGTATAAAAGGTAATGATGTACTCAGTTTAACTCAGATCCATGTGTGTAAAAATCTATGTAGGGAATAATATATGTATGTTAAAATCAGTTTATATTAAGTATCCAGAAATATTTAACAAAAAATGTAATACATACTGGAGCTAATAACCACATAGATTGATGCACCTAAAATGTAAATAATAAAAGATAACATAGATCTAGTGACTCCAAAAATATATGGTATTCATCCTCTAGACCTGTATAAACTAGTAAAGGGTTTCCGAATAGTGGAATGAGTATCACAAGTGACTAAAATATGTACAATAAGCCAACTTGTTGTAGAACGACCGGTTGAAAACAAATAATAACACAAAAAAAATGAAAAAATTTGCAGGAATTTGTTCGATATAGATTTTATGCTGTTAATTTTATATGTCCCGTCAAATTATTTTTGTTAGTTAAAATGGTGGTTTATTTCTATTAACCAGATAAGTTAATATTTTGCCTATACCTTAACTTAGGTACGTTTAAGTAACCTATTAAGGTCACGTACCTCTAAGTTTGATCTACATTTGTACCCAGATAAAGTTGTAAAAACATGTGCTTAAGGTATTTATGGAATTTGCGCGATATTTATCCTATATACTATACAGCCTTGTGTCAAATCCTTGGTATTGAACATTAAATCTTTTAGTTAGCACCTTACTTTTTTAACAAGAGGAATTGTTACTGCTTTAAAATTTTAACTTATGATATAAATATATTTTAACTTATGATATCTGGAAGATCGCCAGCATCCGTTTTGTATAATAAATTTCTTTAGCGTTAACCCTTTAACCGGAAAACCTAAAATAGTAAAAATTTTTGCTTCTAATAAATCTTGGTACGATAATGACGAATATGAAGTTTTATAAATATTTCTCTATTGACTATTTCGCCAGGTAAAAAAAACTTTAGGCATATCCAAGGACGACATAACGATTGTTAAATAAAACAAAGGTTATTTTCTTTAATGTATTTTTATCCGAACAAAATATCACACTTCGAAAGTACATTATTTATGATAATAATCGTAAAAACAATTTTTTGGGTTAAAGCAACACAAATGTGGGTTGCGCTTTTAGCAAACACATTAAATTACCGAGTCTTTGCAATATTTTCATTTATTTCTTCTTCCTGATTCACTTAGCCCTATTGGACAATGGTCGTAATTGTTGTATCTGACATCGGCGACAGGAAGTTTAGCTTTCTGACCAACACTACTAGTATGAGGATGTCCGGACTGAGAAGATGGTCAACCAACAGCACGTCTTTGTTTATAGACAACAAGACCAGCAGCTATCTGATCACAAAATTAAGGTAATTGGTATAATTTATCCTTTGGTTCTCCACTATTAGGAGATGATTTACCAGCATGGACTCAATAATTTGGAATGTATGTATTTGTTGCTGCCATGTATAACAGATGATAAGACGTCCTGTGATGAAAATCCCGAATATCAAATAGAAATATCTTGAATTCATGGAGGAATGTATTACTTCTCAATATATGATTCCGGTTTCTTAATCCGATTTTTAATCAACTGTTTGTATTACTTTTGTACCAATTAGCTTTGACGTGCTAGTCTATATATATGACCAATATACGGTACTTCTCCTTCATCTTATGTCCCTTAAAAAACTCTACAAGAGTTAGCCAATTTAGCAGATTTAAGTTTTTTACTGACTCATAAGTTCTAACTCGACATTTTCTTACGTTGCTGGAATGCTGCTAACATCGATTTATTAGGAAGTGGTTCTTTCTTATATACTTCTTTTCTGCAGCGGGCGTTCATTTAGGTTTTAAGGCTCGACGGTTTTCCACTAAGACAATGCGCCAGTAACCATCCTTGTTTATTTCAAGGCTTTGACTCAAGACATTTTGACATGTTTTTTAATTGAAAAAGAAGAGCTTTTTATTGTTACAGTGCTAACACTAAAATGGGACCTTATGACTGACGTCTTTTGTTTGTTTTTTGTTATCTTGTGATGAAACATCTAAGCAGATACAACAGACATCTGTACTTGCATGTGTTAAATTTTGTGTTATTTCTACACAAGACCCTTTATCGCAAAATCGGAAGTCGTACTAATAACTGATCTAGTCACTTTTGTCAAAGAGTCTCGTCCAATCATCATACTCGGTCTGATTCGATAAGATTGGAGCTCTTGGCAGCGATAATGCTGGCTGATTTAATCACTTCGGTCAAAGAGTTTTTCATACAATCTTCATGTTTGGTCAGATTTTGAGAATTACACTTATACATATTGCAACGTTCTTAAACTCTATATTTGCTCTATGATTAAAATCGTTTAAAATATCAAACATCAAATATCAAAAAATAGTTCTTTTACTGCCGGTATAGCACTACAAAATCGGATATAGACAATTAAATCATTGTCTTTATTGTTATCTGCTGCCTTCGTATTCAAAATGGAAAACAATTTTATTTTTTATAAAATTTTTTAAATAGAAAATACAAAAAATAAAACTAAAATTAATATTAACCTTAAACTATGAAAAATTTATTTAAATCCCATATAAAATAACATTTAAATCTTTCTAGATTTTCTTCTTCTTCTCCTTCAGTGCCTTATTCGGTCCAGATGTTGGCAATACGCTTTTCAGTAGTTTGCGTCAGTGTCCAGGCTTTAACTAAATATAGTAACTCTAGAAGAGTGTAGCACCTTACTATCCGCATCTTGGTTACTCAATTGAGATCACTGAAGCATAGCAAGAATCTTAACTTGATAAATGTAGACCGTGCCATTTTAATTTTGGATCTAATCTTTTAAGCGTAGTCCCATATTATGAGTTGGGGGTAGTTCCGAGCTAAGTGAATCTGTCTACATCCACGATCTCTTCGCTACCTGCCATTAGTGCATCGGGATCTAAATTTGCACGGCTGACAACCATAAATTTAGTTTTTTTAATATTAAGGTCTAGTCCGTATGTTACGCTCACAGTTCTCGCTCGGTCTAGTAAGACTTATAGATAATTTACGCTGGTTACTAGTAACACAGTGTCATCGGCTTAGCGTATATTATTGGTGAATTCACCTTTTACTCGGACTCCCATTTCTAGGTTTGTAAGGGCTTCAGTAAAAATTTCCTTAAAGTATATATTGAAAAGAGTGGGCGAGAGCACATAGTCTTGCCTTACTCCTCGCATGATCTTTACTTGGTCGGTCAGCTGATCTTCGACCTTGATTTGAGCACGCTGGTTCCAGTATAAATTTATGATGATCCGAATGTTTTTCGAATGTTTCTTGGCGTAGTAAATAAAACAAATATATATATATATATATATATATATATATATATATATATATATATATATATATATTATATATATATATATATATATATGTATATATATATATATATATATATATATATGTATATATATATATATATATATATATATGTATATATATATATATATATATATATATATATATATATATCTATATATATGTATATATATATATATATATATATATCTATATATCTATATATATATATATATATATATATATATATATATATATATATATATATATATATATATAAATAGACATCACAACTGACGTCGCGGCATTCCTGAAGTAAGATTTGTAAGGTAAAAAGTGCTTTACGTGTACCCATGGAATTGCGGAATCCAAATTGCATTTCATAGACATTTTTTTAGCATTTCTTGTAAATTTGGGCATGTATGATTTTAAGAAATATACTAAGTGCATGAATCATGAGGCTAATAGTTCGGAAATCTTCGCACGTTTTCGCAGATCGTTTTTTGGTAGTGTTACCAAATATCACAAAATATACTATATGCTGTATACCATATATCACAAAATTTTTTTTTCTGAATCGTAAATGGCGTTAAACAGTTTAGTTAATTTCTTTGTGCTCACTTCATAATAAGTTTAACGGGTATTTCGTCCCGACCTGTAGCCTTAACATTCTTAGACTGTCTTGAAGCTGCGCTCACCTGGCTTTCTAGTACTAACGGCCCTCTCATGCAATTTATTTCTGGAAGGTTACCTTGGTAGTCCCAGAAAAATTATTTGATGGACATTTTCTAGGTCACCAACTTCTCATTAACTGTCGTTGCCAGGTTCCCGTCTTTTTGGGAAGGCGAGAAAGGCGAATTTAGTTCCACAGCACATAGGCCACAATTGACCCATTGTGCATCCTCCGAAGGAGCTGTCGATCTTAGCTCATTGTCCATTCAGCCATTTCTAGAAAAGTCACCAGGAGACATCTCTCTTATGTGGGCAGGTTTGAACTAGGACTCACCGAACGCGTAATTTATTATTAAAGATAACTCTTTGCATTAACATAGGATATGCTCTACAGTTTTGTCTTCCCGTTTACACTTTCTAAATAGAGGTGTGTCTGCTAGCCCCAAGTACTTATTTGATGCTTCAAGGTAACTTAGTGTTATCCTGGCAAGTTTACATCCTTGCCATTCTTCTCATCTTTTTACGGTTTGCGTATGGGAATGACATTTGACAATTTCCCCGATTGTTGTAGTTAAAAAACCAAAAAGATTTCCAGGTACTAAGAGTCTTAGGTCTGCTGCTTTTCTAGTTAAAGCCGGATTTATAAATGGACATAAACATAATTTTAGTCTTTAACCATAATCTTATTATATAAGCATTCATAATACATAAAACATAAATTTAGTCCTTAAAACGTGACCTTCAAAGTTGGTAACTTTCAACATTTATGAATTAAGTATTAAACATTATGGTATTGTTGGAATATGCGCATGTGTAATCCAATGTAAAAAATTAAAGAACTGTTCCTCATCCCATTCCTTATCACGCTTTCTTGCGCTTTCTATTTATGGGTCTTACACTATACCTTCTTACTCTTCTTTGCTTGTTAAGAACTCTGGCGGATATAGTCGCTACAATTGTTAAATAAAGTGGGACTGCTGCCATGGCCAAAGCAACTTTTCTATTAATCTTCATATTTATTTAAAATGATTTCACTTTTCTATGAATCTAAAGACCAGAAAAAATTCTTCAAAATCTATAAAAATTTGGTTAGATTTGTATTTTCTGAAGTAGTTTTTAAATATTACGGTTAGGTATTATGTCTAATTATACACCAACTATAAATCTTGTGAATTATGATTGTGGTTAAAGTTCTGTTTATGATTTATGATTATGTACTATGTCCGTTTATAGACCCGGCTTAATTCTAGTTACATTTATTCCTATTTTGTCCTTTGACCTACCTCGGGATGATGATATTACCATCTGAAGCTTAAGTAAGTGACTCGTGGTACTCCCTTACTAACCCTGATGTGACACGTGGTCTATTCAAGGTTAGTAGCGCTTGTCTGACATATGTGCACATCATTATAGTTTTCCCTTCTATACCTTTTTGGGTTATCTCTTTTGCGGCTATGGAGGTACCAGCCAGTTCTGTCTAAACTACGCTAAAATTTTTGCCCATACCCCACTTTATTCTTAAGTTCAGTGATCTGGAGTATATCCCGCATCCTGATACTTCTTTCATTTTGGACCCATTGGTGTATATGCAATAGGCATTTGCCCTGTTTGTCTCCCTATACTGTCTTGTTTCGATTTTGTAGGGTTTATTAAAGACCAACTATGGTTTATTTGAGTTGCAGCCTGCCTGTAGCAGCATTCAGCTCTCCCCGCCATAAACGATTTCTCAATTGTCCCATTCCCACAGCAAGGTTTGCACCAGCTAAGCGCAATTGCATCATTGTCATCAGCACCACCTCTTTTACATATATATCTAGAGGCGTGATGCCTATGATCAACTCCATTGCAACAGTTGGTGTTGTTTCCATGGCACCTGTTATATTTATGCAAGCCATTTGTTTAAAGTTTTTACCTGCAGCACTTTTGGTACACAAGCAATAGCTCCGTAAGTTAGCATTGGCCCAATAACAACAGTATAGACCCAGAATATCGCCTCGGGCGAAAGGCCCCACTGTTCGTCGACACTGCAGGCAATATATACTATTTTAGCTCTACCATCTAATGTGCGTTTCATGTTAACTTCCTGTCAAGTTTAATACCAAGATATTTCACCTTGTCAGAAAAATTTAGACTGTAGTTTAGAATCCTTGCGGGTATTAAGCCCGTGATTCTTCTCTTTCTGGTAAAGAGGACCATCTCTGTTTACTTAGGATTTATATATAGTGAGTGTACCTTGAACCATGATTCTATTAGTCGGAAAGTAACTTGTAATTTTTCACGTAGTGTGTTCTCAAACTTACCGCTTTACAGGACAGCAATATCGTCTGCATAGACTATTGTGTTAAGACCGTTGCTGCTGAGTTGGTCAAAGTATCTCAAACTATGTTCCAGAGCAGTAGTGATAGCACTTCCCTGTGGATACTTCCTCGTAACCATGCCTCTAACAGAAACGTCTTCTATATTTATGTTTATTGCTTTATTAGAAAGCATATTGAATATCCATTAGTTGACAGCCAGGGGAACATTACTGACGGGTTGTTGGGTAATGGTTGGGAATGTGGTTTTTATCAAACGCTCTCTTAATGTCTATGAATATACTTAGGGTGGATTCTTTATTACCCAGCGAGCTTTTAATTTTTCCCACTACATGATGCATTGCAGAATCGGTAGATCTTCATAAAGTATATGCATGCTGATTTGGGTGAAGTGGGTTATGGACCAGAACTTCATGCCTTATGTACCTCTCGCATAGCCTTTCCATCGTTTTCAACAGAAAGGATGTTAGGCTAATTGGTCGGAAAGCCTTTGGTAGTGTGTAGTTTATCCTACCTGGTTTTGGTATAAAGACCACACGTACCTCTCTTCACTTCCTAGGAATATATCTTAGAGCCAAAGAAGCTTTAAATATTTTCACGAGATGCGGCAGAAAGATATATAGTCCTCACCATAGTAGAGCTTGATATATGCCGTCAGGCCCTGGTGATTTGAAAGGAGTGAAGCATAATATGACCCATTTTACCTTTTCTTCATTAATCATGACCAGTGGCTTCTTAAATCTTTCGGTGGATGTTTATATGATCGTGTTTCACTTGAAGCTCTTCGATTAGTTTACATTATTCTTTCATCTATGTCTTCTTGGCTCTTTGTATTTCTTTTTTAATTGTTTGGTTGATTTCTTTTAATTTCTTCGCGTCACTCTTTTTCATCAATCTCCTTTGGTCCATCATCTGTAAAATGTCATCAGTCATCCATTCTTTAAATCTAGATTTGTAGAAGTTCTTATTTGTAGATTGTATACTCAGTTCTTAACAAAAAACTGTTATTAATTTATATAAAAAAATTATTATTTTTACCACAATACTAAAATGTCTAGAAAAGTCCGCAAAATAAAGTTATTTACCTGATACATAGTAATAACTCTTAAATACATCTACTTAAGATAAATATTTAAATCAAAGAATATTATTGATGACTCTTTTAAATTTAATCTGATGATTGTAACAATATATAATACTGTGAGAGTAAACCTAACCATAAGTAGTAGTATTCCTCTATATTATGAAAGCTCTACAGTTATTTTTTGTTTTGATTCTCTGCAGTACAACACGTGCATTAAATGCCACAGGTATGTAACATATTTATTTTACAGTAATGTATAAGTTTTACTCATTATTTTGTTTTCTGCTAAGTAATTAATTATTCTATAACATAACTACATAACAATAATGTAATAGCGATAACGAGACAAAGGCAGTTTTCGATAACAAACATTTAAATTATTAATTATTTCGTTGCTACTGACTCTGTTAAACAGATTTGTGTTCCTCAAAATACAACGTTCGATTCACAAGCTCTCAAAATTCTATCCCCAAAATAACAAACTTACTATACTATAATAGATAATAAACTTAATTAGCCTGATGCATAAGTTACTATAAGGCAATTTGAGCTTATAAGTTATTTAATATTTTTTTATCTATTTTACCTGCTTTATTAGAAAAATTATACAAATATTTGAAGGTTCTAAAACTATATAAGGGGTAGCTCATGAAAACCTCGTAAAGACATACAGGTGATTTTGTTAAATATATGAAATGTATATATATATATATATATATATATATATATATATATATATATATATATATAGAAAAGAAATTTAATCTTTGCAGATAAGTTAAATAGTAAACTCTTAAATATTGGGGAAATCTGCAAAAAAAAAACTCTAATGTGTATCAATTTTCACCTAACGTTTTCGCTAAAGAGAATTTGGCTTCTTCAGGGCTGAAAGAGAATAAATTATAATTAGCTACCATATAGTATCTAATAAAAAACATTTACCTTACCGTGAAATTTTAGAAATGTCTAGTTATGATGTTAAAAAACTTTAGCTAGTAACAACATAGTGGTGTTTTTTTGTTACTATGTGCAAAAAAGTTTATTTGTGAACGTTGGAAATGTATGGTAGCTTTGAACTTAAAACGCAAAGGGTTACCCAAGGACAATCGAAAAACCCAATGTAACTACATTTAAAGGAAGTAATTCTTTGAATTGTCGGCAATAACTAAATTTTTAATTGTTGTAAAGTTTGAATGTGAGCTTCTGTTTTCATAGAACGCAAGCGCCGAAACAATTACAAGTAGTTCTTTTGATATGAATGTCGTTAAGGTTCATTGGTAAAACCGATGAAGTTAGATCTCAGTCTGGGGAGATATTAGTTTAGAATTTCTAATTGAAATTCTTTTATTTTTAATTAGTAAATTGTTCATGTAGTAAAATGTTCAAGATATTATTACAATAATACAATAGTTCAATAGTGCCACAAGTCCAAAATACAATAATTTCGAGAAATGAGCAAAACGTTCTGTAGCTAACGAGTTATGCCTTGTAAATAATTTATTTTTAGAATGACTTTTTTCAAAATTACAATTTAGTTAGCAAATTATACAGTTATTCGCTGGATCTTATTACAATTTATTAAAAATAAAACGTTAATTGTATTTTGATAGTTATGGCGATATTGCATTGTGAAGAAAGTCATTTATAAAACGATAAATAGGAGATACGGCGGCAACATAATAAAAAAAATCAACTAGTTCTTACAAAAAATATTTTTATTATTATTATTACAAGTGTGTATAAACATTTTTTTTAATTACTATTAACCAAGTTCATATAAAAAATGTGATGAACAGGTAATATTAGGTTTTTATTGCACAGTTCCAAAAGGTGTTGCTTGGTTTTTGCGGATATCGATGGAGGCTTTATGTACGCCTTTTTTAAATCGATTACTGCTTCCATAGTTGCTGAACGCCCCTTTGTCGATGCTTTAAAATGGACCTTTTCGAACTCATCGGCATTATAATCTGTTTTATAGAAGAAAGATCCAGGATTGCTTTTGACGACTTTAATAACTTGGATATCATTCCAGACTACCTTTTCATCTTTTGTATTCTTTGTAAAATTTCCTCCAATTTTTGAATTGAGATCTTTAAAGTCATAAAAGTCTTATGCGGACATTTCTTTTACATTGTAAGGATTTCCCTCTTTTTTTGCAGATCCTATGATGACAGGCCATTGTGCAGGAACATAAATGGGACCTGTTTTAAGCATTTTCTTCTTTTGGCTCTCAATAGTTGCGTGCATGGCGTCCCCTTCATTTTGGGTATGTCCCACTGCTAAAAATTTATGTGTGATTGATTTAACATTAATTTTTCCAATTGCATAGAGATACATGGTAACTATAAATTTATTTTTATTTTGCCCAACACAATTGTCGCTATAAAATATAACGTCTTTATCATTACAATGATTTGAAAGATAATCAAACAGACACGCAGCTATTTCGTTTGAGCCACGGTTAGCAATAGCCTCTTGCCAAAAGTAACAGTAACCAGTCTTTTGCAATATCTGAAAAATTGCAAAGTTGAAGCACTTCAGGCGGCATTTATAGTAGAAGCTTGAAACATCTCCACAAGGTGTAGGAAGGATCGCCTGAAAATCAAAACAAGCTACCAATACTTGAGAATCATCTTTTGCTCTTGCTAGATCTTGTGCTTTTTCTTCTCTGCTTCTAATTTTATTATGGATATGTTTATTATAAGTTTGATGAAGAGTAGCTTGCTGTTCAGCAGAAGAATTTTTATATGATTCACAAATTGCGCACTGATCTTTTTTTGGCTAAAAGAAAGTTATGTTAAACTCAGTTGTGAAAATATGCTCGTAAGTGCATTTTTTAGCCACAGGCCTTCCTTCATTCTCTTCCTGTAGTTTGTAGTAGCGATACAATTGAGCTAAAGTAAGTGAACCATCTATGTATTCCTTTGTAGTTTGTGCTCTAAGATAATGTGATTCTACCCTTTGGAAAGAATTTATGTGTTCTCTTTTTTTATTTTTCAGCGGTTCAGTAACCGTTTCTCGTTTCATAAAAATATACCTGCTCTATGTAATCATCTTGGCGAGGATCTGTATGTAGATTTTCTTGAAATGAAACCTCTGAATTGTCTCTCAGATTCTCATCATCTTTAAGATAGCTTTGCAAAGCTAGTCCAAGCATTTTTCTTGCTCTTGACATCGTGTTTGATAATAAAGTTAATAATAATATCACTATACACTGTTTTCAGACTTTAAATCAAATAGTTGTACACTACAAACCTGGATACCTCGTGCATAAATAATTGAGAACAGATAAAATCGTACCACTAATCTAACAATTTTTGCAGTTGTGGCCGTATTGAATTACATCGGTTGTATTGTGGCAGAGTGTATTATCGCCACATCTCCTAGTTATGGCCATATTGCATTTCAAAACCCTACAGTGTAATACCGAAATATCTTACTTTATACTTATCCAAGACAATATTTCAGTTAAGGTTGTATTGCATTAGTTGCGGTATCATATATGCAACCTTTTTAAAGCTTTAACTTAAAATTTGAATTTTTGGAGTTGTGGCACTATTGAACTACATGTACGATATATATATATATATATATAATATATATATATATATATATATATATATATATTCAAGATATATACAAGATATTTCTAGTTATTTATAAATATTAAATACTTTGTCTTTTGTATAACCACATATAATATAACCACTTAAAATTGTGTCCGTTTAAGAATTATTAAAGTATTTAAAATTTCAAACAGATCAACCAAAAAAATTGTAAATTATTAATTTTTTTTTTATTTTAGAAAGCGATTATTTAAACAACTGTGCTTGTCTAAACAGTCATTCTAGAGGTATTTTATAAATCGCAATTGATTGTTTGAGGTTTACTTTATAAGGTTTATTAAAAAATTTCCACCATTTTATTAAATTTGTTGTTAAAAAAAAGTTTGAAAATGGGCTGACTTATTAGTGTCTAAAAACTTTGATATTTTTTAAAGTCACATGCTTGTAAGTAGGCTTAGTAAAAGCTTGTGAAAAAACACACCTTCCAAAGAAAATCAGAATATTCTATGACCAATAACAAAGACAAAACTGAGAAATTCCAGCAACTAGTTCTCCACTTCACTTTTCAGTGGCGTTATTTAAAATGCCATCACGAGGCATAACTTTTTATTTTTTCACTTTGTATGCCATCTATCAGTTGCATCATTATATGTAGATCTTCTTTTACAATTTGTTTAAGTTTTTGCGCTTAATATAATTAAGCAATGAAAATATTGCTTTAAGAAAAAAAGTGCTATCTGGTTTTCTATTAGTGATAGAAGGTTTTGGTTTTGTGAACAATGTGACAGTTCTTCATGGAGTCTATATACAAGTGTATGACATAAAAAATGTCAAAGCTATTATAAATGTTTATAAGCTAAAAAGTGATCCCTTGTTTAAGCTGTTTTTATTAACAAATTTTATAAAATGTTGAGTTTTTTTAATATACCTTAAGAATAAAGCCTCATAATCGATTGCGATTTACAAAATATTTCTAGGGTAACTGTTGGGACAGTACAGACAAGTAGAGTTGTTTAAATAATCGTTCTCTAGGATAAAATAAATTGAATTACTTATAACCTATATGGTTGATCTGTTTGAAATTTTGCACACTTAAATAACTCTTTAACTGCCACAATTTTCGATAGTCAGATTACTTATCTATATGCAAAAAAAATGTCAATAATATTTATAAATTACTGCAAAAATAAGGGTTTTTTGAAATTATCTCGATTTATTCCTGATGTGTTTTAATTTTGAATCTATAAATATTAAAAAACTTTTTATGATCTATAACTTTTATTTAAACGATTTTTTGCTAAAATGTAAAAGAAACATCTTTTGCTCAAAAATTTTTTTTTTTCAGTTTTTACGATTATTTAAAGCAACACCAAACAAAATTCGCAGTACATCTTCATACAATTGTCAATAGTTATCCCTCATATACCTTTTAGAACATTTTTATCTTGTCTTTTTTTGTCTTGACATAGACAAGTCTAATGTGAAGAATCACTGACTTTACGTGAAAATCTCAGACATTTGAAGGTTCTAAAAGATATATGAAGAAAAGCAGATAAGAAATCCGTGAAGATATACAGGTGGTTTTGCTTTGTTTTTTTTTATTAAAAAGTGAAAAAACAAATTTTTGGCATATAAAACATTTGTTATACATTTTAAAGTAAAATAGTAGAATAGTTCACACAAATGTTGTAGGCCATAACAGGTTATGCAATATTGGGAATGTCCAAATTAACATACATTAACAATTAACTGAGATAATTGCAAAAAAATCATTATTTTGCAATAATTTACAAATGCTAATAATTTTGTTTTTTGCATAACGACATGTAATATAGCTACTTGAAATTATGGCCATTAATGAGTTTGAATGTAGAAAATTTAGATTTTTATTTATAATTTGTTTAATAGTTAGTTCTTAATGTCAATTAATAAAAGAAATATAAATTTAAGAAAAAAAATGTTATCTTGTTTCCTATTGGTCATAAAAGCTTTTGTTATTTTTGGTAAAGGGTGAATTTACACCAGCTTTTCAATGAGACTACTAACCAACGTCTGACCTAAAACATGTCAAAGCTATTATAATTATTGTTTATAAGCTAAAAAGTAAGTTCCTTTTCAATTTAGTTTTTTTAATAACAAATTTAATAAAATTTTGCAGTTAGTTTGTAATAGACCTTAAAAACGTACCCGTATAGGATATATTGCAATTTACAAAATACTTTGAGTGATAGTGACTAGGCAAGAACAGTTGTTTAAATAACCGCACTCCGGGATAAACAAATCGAATAACGTTTAAACTATTTGGTCGATCTATTTGAAATTTAGCACACTTTAATCACTCTTTAACTATCACAATATTAAGTAGCTGTGTTACATACCGTTATGTAAAAAACAAAGTAATTAACATTAATAAATTACTGCAATATTATGGGGTTTTTGCAACTATTTTGGTAAATTCTTTGTGTATTTTAATTTAGAAACTCACAAATTGAAGAACATTCTATAAGCTCTATTAATAAGCTCTACAATTTTTATTTAAACTATTTTTCAAGCTATTTGTTGGAAGAACGGAGCTTTGACAAATGCACATATTTACACATGACAAATAAACACATTTATCTATAAAATGGTAACACATTTGGATGATCGTTAAAAATTTTCTGGCTTTTTGTGTGATATTAGTAATTCCTTTTACTGATATCCTTTAGTTTATTGAGGGCTTGATAATGCTTTGTATAATATAATGAATTGAATAATACATTGTAAATAGCGAAAGCGGTCGCCCAATCTTTATCTATTCTATACGAATATCTACAACAAATTTACACATATCGTGAGTATAAAAACCGTAGTCCGTAACACATACACGCATAAAAATCGTTTTTTACGTCAAAAAAATGACTTTTTCACTTTTTAAGATTGTTTAAAACAAAAACAAAGTAAAATAAGCTGTATGTCTCCACGGATTTTTTATCCGCGTTCTTTCATCATGTTTTCATATACCTTTTCGAACCTTCGAATACAGGAATAAGATTTTACGTAAAACCGATTATTTTTTCTCAAATAAACTGGTGTATTCACTTTTTCGTTACAAAGATATCAATTTGTTTTTCTTTGTATAGGTAATTTTAAAAGCTATAACCAATTTCAAAGAAAATCTTCAAGTTTAAAGTCCTGTATAATTGAAAAGGGTTATAAAGGCAATGACCTGTTAAATCCATAGTTTAAAATGATTGTCAAAATCTAGGAAAATAACTGATTTTTCTAATACTCTTTAAATTTATTACAGGCTATCTTCAAAAAAATAATTATTTATTTATTATTTTGTAATACATCACACTGTAATTTATATCACCATCATAAAACAAGTCAATGTAATTTAATTTGTCTTTAGTATTTCCTTAGCCCGTACGTAATAGTTTTGGAGATATTTTAAATTACAATGGAAAAAGGGTATTTTACGAATAATATATTATCATTTCTATTTACTTTAGTACTTACAAATATCTTAAAGCTACACAATAACAGAAAACAACATCTTAGCGAAAAAAAAAAATTAAATTAAATAAAAAACTTATCAGTCCAGTCGTCAGAGAGTTGACCCCTAAAAATCATACGAATAAGCTAAATTTTCAGAGAATATTAATTTTGAGACTACAAATAAAGATGCAAAAAAGTTACCGATCACAAGGAGGTTAAAAAACTACAAAAAATCGATTTACCAAGAATCTGACACTGTAGAAAAAAATGTTTTAAATAAAAAATGTAGCTGAGATAATTTTAAGCAAACATGTTTATGAGCATTTTTTGTGTGGAATGTTTCTCTTAGAAACAACGTTTGAAGCTACCGTCAATTTTACCGTCAATTTACTGACAGATGGATAGGAAGAGAAGGATCAATTCATTGGCCAGATCACCAGAATTAAACAAAGGTCAGAGTTAGAAACGCATTATGCATAGATTATTTAAAACTAGTCTTTAAAACTGTGACACTATGGGAGCAAAATTCAAGATCTTCTGCAATAAAAATGTTAATTTTTTTTTGTATATTGCTTTACTTACCCTGTACTAAATTTAAAGAGTATTGTTATTATTGTTTTATAAATTTTGACAATTATTTTAAAAGCAACAACAGATCGTTGCTTTTGGACCAATTTTTAATAATACAAGACGTTGAACTTGATACAATTTTTATTGAAATTTGGATATAACGTTTTAAATACTCTCATATAACACAAAAAAACTTGTATTCTTGTAACAATGAAGTGAGTCGGATTTTAAATTTAAAATAAAATACAGGATATCTCATTAAAAAAAAAACATATCTTTGATGCGGTAAATTGTTCTGGAAGATCCTGTATATTGGTAACTAATTTTAAAATATAAAGCTTGTAGCTATATCCTAAGTTTCTAAATAATTTTTTTTGGTATCTCCTATAATTACAAATTTAACGCACTTTATCACAAAAGTTGATCACCCTTTATATTATATTTATATGTAACCAAATAAAAAATTTTTATCTGTTTACACATTTTTAAAATTTTTTTTTTAATTTATAATTTTTAAGAGTTAAAACCAATAAATAACTTGTTACCCCAAAAAATTTAAATGTTTAATCAAAAAGCAAATATTTTTATGTTTATTGTAAAAATCTAATCGCATTCGTTGAAAGATATTTTATCTATCTCTCATATTAATCAAATTATTATCACAAAGTGTATCCTTGAGATTAAAGAAATAAATAGTTTAAGAAAAATAAATAAATCTCAGGGTATTATTGAAATTATCTTGGCAATTAGTTAATAGCGATACAAATAAAACAAAAAAGTCAGCAGTAACTTGGAAAGTAACAAACTTCGATTTTATGAAATTAGTTTTAATATGTAATTATTTTATTACTTATTTTATTTCTGCATTTTTTAGCAAGCTGTACAATTGACAGGTACGAACACGTTGATTCTGTCGTTAGTCAATGCAAATCTATAACTGTGGAAAGCTTTGCAGTACCGGCCGGCCAAACTTTAAAACTACATTTACAAGCTGGTACTACTCTGACTTTTAATGGAAATATCGCTTTTGCTTACAAGGAGTGGGATGGTCCTCTGATGTGGATTAAAGGAGACGGAATCACGGTACAGGGAACAAACAGTAAGGCAAATTTAATAAGTTTATTGTGAACACACCACCACACACGAAGAGACGTATATATATATATATATATATATATAATATATATATATATACATATATATATATATATACATATATATATATATATATAATATATATTATATAATATATATACATATATATATATTTATATATACATATATATATATATATATATATATATATTATATATATATAATATATATATATATATATATATAGGGTTCTTATCGCAGTTCTTCAAGAATTACTTTGTAAGGACTTTTTAAAATTATCCTTATTATAATTATTATGAAACACAAATATATATCTAATATAGACAATATAAATTTAAAACAAACTATCTTTAAATTGAAATTCTTATTACAATAATTAAATTATATTAACAAAATTTGGTACCATTCTGTCACTGAATTCCTAAATGAAACTGTTTTTCAAAATAAACATTTTAATCACCACTCAATGTCTACGTTATCAGAATCGGTTATCCTTCTTTTTGTGAAATTACTTTTCCAAATACACCAAAATGTTTTAATTATCAGCTTCCACTATTTTAAAATATTTTTGTTCTTAATAGCA
The DNA here is from genome assembly GCA_918026665.1 of Diabrotica balteata. Taxonomy (NCBI): domain Eukaryota; kingdom Metazoa; phylum Arthropoda; class Insecta; order Coleoptera; family Chrysomelidae; genus Diabrotica; species Diabrotica balteata. The sequence continues at coordinate 124,398,043 of OU898276.1, read as the reverse complement.
TTTATAAATCGGCACAATATTCTTCTTTCTTTATTGTTTTCTTGTTTATTCTTCGTTCTAATAATTTTTTTTCTGTTCCAATCTCCAATTACCATACAAATATTATAATTTTTAATTTTTTTTAATCTCCAATCACCATATAAATTTTATAATTTTTAATCTCTAACTAATACTCTCTTAACACTATTTTTTAATCTCCATCTAATATACTTTCCAATACTATAAAACTTTAATACCAACTACTGACGTACTGAATCACTGATTACTGCATACTGTAATGTATAATGAATACTCTAATACTGACTTACTGCATACTAATACCCTAATAATCACTATTGACTACTATCCTTTATCCTCCAAATTACAGACTATTTATATCATTTCAATGTTCCCGAATATTCTTGAAAGAAAATATATTCGAATCCTTCTATTTCATAGATATTTGAATGTTCGCGAATATTCTACTACGAAATCAGGTTAAATTCTTTCTATTGACGTCTTATTTTAAGATAAGACAGAGTAAGGCTAGATAATTATTTGCTTTTCTTTCTAGAATTTTATGGAAATTTAGGCTTTTCAGATTAGAATGTAGATTTATATAAATTTACTAGTTATTCACAAAAGTTCTTACAACCAAATTTACTTCAGTGTATATTTGGTTGCCTATAAAGATGGCACACTCAAATGTATTTATAATATCATAATTATTAAAATAACCAAATACATTGAAAAACAAAAACTTTTTAAACTTATTATTATACTAATTTCTTAGGAATACCCTCATATAAATACTTTTTATAATATTCTCTAGTATATAACTTATAACTTATTTCTTTAATTACTATTTAAGTACATTCTAGATTACCATTTAAGATAACCAATAGTCAGAAATACGTATATACGGTTGCCTTCTATCTATATACCATTTTTGGTTTTCTGTTTTACGAGACATTACTTTTTACTTTTATTATTCACTCGCATTATCCTTTTCGACGTTTTTATTTCTTTGCTTCTAATATTGTTCTGTTATTCAACTTTTTTTTTAATTACCATTACTTAAAATCGGCCATTTTTATGTATACACTTAAATTTATAAAAAAATGTTTACATTACGCCTCTTTCTAGCATTATATTTCATCATCTGTATTTTTATTACTTCCAGTGCTTACTTGAACTTGTCCTTATTTTATTTTAATTGAGCTCACACATTCACCTTAAGCGGTAGCATTCGCAATATACGCTCTTTTTTGTTTTATACTCTTCTGCGTTAGTAGCTATTTATTACTTTTTTTGATAGTTAATAAGTTTCATTATCGAGTCTTCAATATACACCGTTAAGTTTGTCATCTTATTTTTCAATAATTAAAACAAAATATTCGTTATTTTTTTGACATCAGTTTCTATTATTTATATTCTATCATTATTAATAAATATCATTAAAACAAATCAATATATTTATTTTTAAGGTCATTTGCTAAATGGTCGTGGAGAGCTTTGGTGGGACGGACATGGTGACCACAGCAATAAGAAGAAACCTCAATTTATGATAATTCAGGCTAGTGGAAATTCAGTTTTTAAAAATATTAAGGTCAAGAATTGTCCCCATACATGTATTGGTATTTCAGATTCTCATGATATCACTCTTCAACAGTGGACTATTGATAACAAAGATGGAGATACAGTAAGTTGAACCTTTTTAATCATAAATATTTATTTTGTTGATACTTATTACTTATTTAGTATAATTTAAATATATTTAAAATAAAAGCGCAACTTTTTTATTCTGTTTTGTGACATCTTACCTTTACATTGCCTACCTATCACGTTGTATCGTTTAATTTTGAAAGTTAATTTACCAATCTACAATATAATACATAACAAAAATACATAATACATAACGCTTTAGGCAAAGGAGAATTTTGGGTATTTTTAATTTTGTTTGTTTTGAACGAATAACTAAGATCTCGTTTAACAACCGAAAATATTAAACAAAAATCTATAAATGATAATTTAAAATAGGTAAAGATATGTTAGAGTTTAGATAGCATCAGTAACAAAAACATTTATTAAGGCTACTTAAACTTAACTTTTTAATGAACCCGATGTCGAGTGGACAAAAGTTGTTCACTACATGGTTTATTACGCTTTTAAAGCGTACAATATCTATGATATTTAAGTGGATAAGCAGTATTTCTTTATTTATTTTTTAATTATTTTGTCTTCAGTTTTCTGTCGTTGATGTTTTCCCTTTGTCATACTAAGTGTACACCTACATTGGAACCGTATTTCTCCCGATCCGATATCGGGCGACGTTGGATTAAAAACAAACTCAAGCTATTAAATCATAGTGCCTATACTGCTTCCATGACGAAGCAGTATAGGCACTCTGATTTAATACCTTGAGTTTGTTTTTAATCCGACGTCGGCCGACGTCGCCAGATATCGGATCGGGAGAAATACGGTTCCAATGTAGGTGTACACTAACTAATTCTTCTAAGTTTTCTTTTGCCACCTAGTTTTCATTCTTATATTGAAAATATTTTTATAGTATATCCCATAAATAATGTCAGAACCTTTTTTCTACTGGCTGTTTTATTTCAAATTTTATATATTTTTTAATTCCCTTATGGTTCAGTATTTTATGATTTCGATATTTATATTAGTATTTATTCTTTTATTACTCTATATTTTCCTGTTTTTTTTTGGTTATGCTAAAGTTTTAGGCGGTTTGGTTTATCGTATGTCAGTCGAATTACTGTTTTATATTATAATATATTACCAACCTTATTTACTTGTTTATTCAATGACAACTACAAACTTCAAAACTTAAAATACTACTGTTCTCCAACTCTTAACAACATATTATATTCATATATATTTTCCATCAAGTTTCTTGTGATTTACTAATATTTTCGTAGGATGTTTAAACTTTTTTACTTAATAAAAAAAATTTTTAAATGTTTGATCATATCTTACTATTATAGTAGTTTTTACTTGATTTTTTATTGGTACCATTGTTTTTTCTTTTGCTACTAATTTGTTTTAATATATGATCAATTAGTATTTTTGGTTAAAGGTAGAATATCGTCAATATAATGTTATTTGCACTTCTCCTGTTCTAAGTGCTCTTTTATTGATTTTTCTGGCTACGTAAGCTATGGCAAAATCAAATAGTGTTACTGACAGGTGTTTCTTTATTTCACACAAATAAATAACACGCCATACAGACACAGTCAGTTAATAAATATTGCATTAAAGATCCAATAACGGCAAAATAACATAACATAAATATCTTTACCCAGAAACATACAATATTTTCCTTCACTTGGCCTTAAAGATATTAATATTTAAACCTTACAAAACGGTTGGTTGTTTATTTTGTTAAACCTAATCCTGACTGAGTTTTTTTTTCGTCTAGAAAGGAGGAGCTAATACCGACGGTTTTGATATTGCAAGATCCTACAAAGTAACGATAAAAGACAGTACAGTCATAAACCAAGATGACTGTATCTGTGTAAACCAAGGTCAACATTTATTATTCACAAATCTTCATTGTATCGGAGGACATGGACTAAGTATTGCAGCAGGATTATATAGTACCTATGAAATGAACACAGTCTACAACGTAACTTTTACAAATTCTATACTGGAGAACTCACGTAATGCCATTCACATTAAAACTATACCAGATGCTAATAAAAAGGGCGAAATCACCAGCATAACTTACGATAATATTAAGCTTATAGGTAAGTTTATATATGTATATAAATGTCTGTAACTGTATATATTATTATATGCATATCTCTCTATATATATATATAATATATATATAAATATATATATATATATATATATATATATATATTATAATTATATATGTACCTATATATATATATATATATATATATATATTATATATATATATATATAATTTTTATTTACTTATTTAAACTTTGTTTTTGTACAGTACAAATAATTAACGTTTATCACTTTTATCTACAAACGCAATAATATAAAAATAAGTAAAATATTTCTATGGTTATCAAATGTCTATCATTCTATCCGCCATAAACATATCGTTTACCAATAAGTTCTAATGTTGTAAACTATTTTCTAGGAATCTCGTATTATGCCATTAATGTACAAGAAGACTATAGCAACGATGGATCAACCGGACATCCTCTGGGAAACATTCCAGTTAAAGACTTAAAAATTAATAATATCTATGGAACGATGTCTGGTTCATATGCAGTAAAAGTTTACATTCTTTGTGGAAGTGGAGGTTGCTCCAACTGGAAGTGGTCTAACATCAATATCTCAGGAGCAGCTAGGTCAAATTCTTGTAATTTTACTCCAAACGGATTTTCTTGTTAATAAATAATATAAAAACTTCTAATTGATTTATTAATCATATTCACAATTTTATTTAGTCATTTAAAAAACAAAAAAATATTGAGAAAAGAGTTTCTGTCTTACTAGGCAGATATCACAACAAATTTAAATTCCTAGGACAAGAAAAAAAATCGCTACTGAATCCTTAACCACAACTGTACGTACAATAAAAGGTGACATCTTCGTCTGCATCCAAATCGCATTTGATTATGTCTTCTGCAATTTTAGACGAAAAGTCAGAAACAAACAATTGCATACCACGGTTTCTAAACCGCAATTAAAGATTATTTTACAAAACACCGTCAATTCTTAACGGCACATGTGAATAACTTTTTTTTGCCAAATATTTTTGTACCGCATTTATATCTTTGGTAACCAATACAAAAATAATGAGCTGCGACCTAACTCCGTACAAAAATATTGGTACCAGGACCAGACAAAAATTTTTATTTTTGGAAAACTTTTTGGCTAGTACATTTTGGCTAGGACAGGGGTGAAAAATCTAAGGTGCAACCCTTAATTTGAACTCCATGCTTTGTGTATCAATAAGAATTGGAGGACATAGTTTCCAAAGTTGTTCTTACATATTGTAGTACTGATTTATATGTGATTCATACTGAGTCAAATAACCCATTAAAAATGTCCCATGGGGTTATAGTCTAATTATATAAAATACAACAATACAATTTAAAAAAGCAGATTATCATTAATTTAGGTAATTATGATACTAGAAATTCTAATTCTAATGAGAGATTTTAATGACAAAATCGAATTTCACAGAAGAGTAAACGGTGCAGTCTTATTTATTCTGAATTCTGAAGTCAGCAGCAGGCACTTCAGTTACGTCGGCATAATATATCTGAGGTTGGGTATTCCACATAAAAAAATATGAACTACGCCACAATATAACTTTAAATTCAAGAAGAATATGGCAACGATTTGTTATTGTCGTATCGCTTTCAACGAAATTATACATAACCATTGTATGTAACTAGACCGGAAAAATACTCTTATTAAACATTGATTAAAACACATTTTAATTATCTTCTTTAAGTGCCGATTTACAATCGGACGTAGGAATAGATCATCACCATATTTAATCTATCTACCGCTGTTCTGAAGAGTTTTTTGAACTGAATTTAAAATAGTCATTTGCATTTTTTAACCATCACAATCTCCTTCTTTCCACACTCCTTCCTTCACTTATATTTCCGTGGATTATAATTATTATCATTTCATTCCATTATCCCCTTATTACGTGCACCACATATGGTATTTCGTATTTTTTTCCCATTTGTTGCAATACTTCTGTTTTCGTTTTCTTTTATACCTATTGAATTCTAAGCATTTTTCTATAATACCACATTTCAAATGACTGTAGCTTATTTATGTGTTCTGGCTTGAGTGTCAAACTTTGAAGTATTTTAGTATCGAAAACACGTTACATCTCAGGGCTCTTATTCTCAGTTGTAGCCTAAGGTTCTTATTGCAGAGAATCCTTTTTATTTTTACTATACTGAAACAATTTTTAATTGAAGGTGATTACTTGACAACATCGTACTTAACGAAGCCCTTAACGATAACTTTTCAACGAAATCATATTGAAATTAACAATTTTGCAGAGGCCTACCAAAAAAAAATTTAATTATTGATTTAATCACATAAGTAATTTCGTAAAAATTAAATCTAAGACCGATTTAATTATTAAATTATCATGTCTCTTTTAACATGTATCTTATAGTTGTCTAACAAAATAAAGTAAAATTTTATTCTTATTGAGAGTATCTAATACAGAACTTCAAAAAACAGACAACTTTGGAAAATACTTTTTTTTATTATTATTATTAATATTATTAGACTAAAAACAATCTGCAATTACACATCATTACACATCATTCTCTATTTATAGAATTGCTGTGTACTGTAAACGATATACCTATCTGTTTTTTTTTAACTTAATTTGAAATTTTCGTTGTGTTTATTTGTTTATATAAATATGAAAATATATTATAAGTTCATATAAATTAAAATGAAGTAAGCTAAACCATTATCGTGTGAATGCGTTTATATAGTAGTGCATTTGTTTATTTCAGTAAATTCTCGAAATATGAAATGTAGATGGCACTAACTACTAAAGAAGACACAGAAAAAAGCTTTGTTAGAAGAAGTCTCAGATTGTGAAAATGCTGACTCACTTAATGTGGTTTATTTGCCGACGAGATTAGATTAGAAAGTTTCTGATGTAGAAGATAGTGATCTTCTTTTTCTTCTTCCTTCCAGTATATAGGCTTTAAAGCCTATTTCTTCTTCAATATTAGCCTTCTAAATTGTTTAAATTGTTGCTCCATCTTTTTCTTGGTCTGCCAATACTTCTTCGTCCATTTGGTGACTTATCTCGTGCTATTCGTACTATTCTATCCTTTGCCATTTTACTGATGTGTTTGTTTTACTCCTCTTTTCGTTTTGTCACCCATCCATTTATGTCTTCTATATTGCATGCTCTTCTTATGTTTTTGCTTCTCTCACTATTCAACAGACTTTTCCCTTATATTTGTCGGAGTATTTTCATCTCTGTTGTATATAGCAGTCGTCTCGTTTTAGATATGTCAGGTCTTGTCTCCGTCGTGTATGTTAATATAGGTCTAATTACTGCTTTATAGAGTATTGTTTTTGTGTCTTAGGTGTTTATTCTTCCAGATTGTGGCATTAAAAGAATCCGCCACTTTTCTTGCTTTTAAGCTTTGCTGTCGTACTTCTTCTTTAACATCTCCGTAACTAGTTATATCTATTCCCAGATATCTAAACCTTGCTTCCGGCTTTATTATTTTCCCATAAATTTCGATTTTACATCCTAGTGGGTATTTAGATGTTGGCATACATTTGGATTTTTCTGCTAATATTATCATATTGTATTTCTTAGCTGTTGTATTGAAGACATGTGTTAATCTTTAGAGTTCGTCTTCTGTCTCGGCGATTAATGTGGCGTCGTCTGCATAACATAATATTTGTATTTCTTAGTTCCCAATTCTGTAGCCTTGACCTTTACGTACTGCTTGTATTATTTCGTCCATTCTTATATTAAAGAGAAGTGGGCTTAACGAGTCACCCTGTCTGACTCTGCGTTGTACTGGTATATAATGCGTTAGTTTTCCATTTATCCTTGCCTGTATTCGATTATGAAGGTAGATGCTTTCGATGTTTTGTATAATATTGATTTGTATATCTCTTTTATACGTAGGTGTAAAACGTCTTCCACTTTAATGCAATGAAAAGCCTTTGTCACGTCTATAAAATATAGATATGCTGGTTTATTGTACTCAATGACCTTTTCTGTGATTTGTCTTAGTACAAATACGGCGTCTACGCAGGATAATCCGGATCTAAATCCTTGTTGTTTATCTGATAAAGTTGTTAGTTTATTGATTTTGTTGGTTAGGATTTTTGTGGTAAGCTTAAGTGAGGTGTTCAGTAGATTTATACCTCTATAATTGTTGGGATCTTCTTTATCTCCTTTTTTGAACATTGGTATTATTATGCTGTTTCTCCATGCGTCTGGCATCTTGCATTGCAATATTAGTTTTTGTATAAGTTTTGTCATCTCTAGGGTTATACTTTCTCCTTCGTATTTTAAAAGCTCGTTGTTTATTCCTTCTGGTCCTGGTGACATTCTATTTTTGACTGAATTTATGACTATTTCTACTTCCTGAAAATTGATTTCTATTTCGGGTCTTAATTCAGGTACGTTATTGTGTTGATTATTATTTTCCTTTGCTATAAACAGTTCCGTCAGGTATCTTTCCCATTCGTTTGCTGGTATATTATTGTATTTCTTGAAGACATTGATGATAATATTATTTGTGAAGAATAAATAATATCGTATATTGCAGGTACATATAAAATACAAGTGATTGGGAATTCTGACGATTCTGATTATGATATTCCTCTGTACCACAGATAAAACGTCCAAAAAACCAGGCAAAAATAGTAAATCAAATTTATCTCAAGTTGTAATAACGGATATTCATTCGTGCTCAGTAGTAATTCAACATCAGTCTGATTGATATTTAGACAATATAAAAGTCAACCATGTAGGCAAGTCATATATTGACGTTTTTTCACTTTTTTTAATAAAGAAGTAATTGAGAATAACCGTAACAATTTTAAAATGAATAACATAGATTTAAAAAAAAATATTAGCATAAGTATATTATCTGGTTTACACTCTGCTTCAAATTGATATGCATTGGTCAAAGGATGAGAATAAAAAAGTGCATATTAAAGAGAAAGCATGAGCCGACATAGAGTTATAATTTTAATTTATAATAGTGAAGAAACCGCTACATCAGTGTCACTTGGACAGGAGAAACAGGCATGACTCTTTCAACAGACAAATGCTCTATCATGTTTTTTACCAGGCATAGACTACGTGCTCCAGAGGAATTGACTCTGTGTGGACGTACCCTGTCGGTAGTTAAAGAGTATAAGTATTTAGGTATTATTGTTGACACCAAATTACTATGGTCGAGCCACATAAATCACTTAATAAACAAATGTGAAAAAGGCTACAATTTACTTAGGTGTGTAACAAATCGAAGTTGGGGTGCAGCTCCTGGTATAGCTTTATTGTTTTATAGATCCTACGTGCGTTCTATCATTGACTATGGATGTTGTTTATACGGATCCTCTTGTAATACCAATCTAAACAAAATAAACAGAGTTCAATATAAATGTCTTAGAACTTGCATCGGTGGGATGGTATCATCACCGGTGAAAGCAATACTGGCAGAGTGTAATGAGTTACCTTTGAACTTGCGTAGGCAAATGTTATCACAAAAATATCTCTTAAAACTAAAATCCCTTGAGTCAAACATGATCAACAAATTAAGTTATATTGCAAAAGAAGACCTAACAAATCGATATTGGAAACTTAAAAATTCTCCCCCACTTGCAGAAGCTTTTGTTGAGACTAATGGTGATCACATTTCTTATAGTAAAAATAAAAAATTACTTATGTATACTATACCTTTTAGATCACTAATAAAACTACACAGAGTTATAATACCCCATTATACAGAATATAATCATATAAACCATACCCTTTTAAAATCTATATTGGATGGATTAATCAATAACATATTTATATATACAGATGGATCCAAAACAAAACACGGAGTTGGTTGTGGAGTATTTATTCAAAATACAAAACAATCATTTATGTATAAATTACCATCAATATGTAGCATATATACTGCTGAACTTATAGCAATTTTGAAGGGCATTACGTGGTTAATATCAAATAATTTACGAGAGGGGGTAATACTAACTGATTCTAAGTCAGCCTTGGAGTCAATAAAAAGTATAAAATTTGAAAGAATGAAATGTCCTATATTATGCAATTTAAAAAAATTGATAGCAGATTTAAATATAACATTTGTATGGGTCAAAGGACATATAGGTATACTAGGTAATGAAAAAGCTGATAGTTTGGCCAAGGAGGCGATACAAAACGGAGTTCATTGTAACATTTGTACAATACCAGACGCCTCTAATTTGATAAAAAATAAAATAATATCCAAATGGGAAAGACAGTGGGAAAACGTTGTAGAAAACTCACAAAATATATATTTTAAAATACATCCAACCTTACCTTCTCCACCCCAATATATTTTCAACTATTCCATTTCAAAATTCCTTTCAGCAACTGTTTTTCGACTTAAAACAAATCATGGGCGATTTCCATCGCACCTTGCTAAGCTAGGCATTATACAGTCATCGGCCTGTAGTTGTGATCAGAACTCTTACGGAGACCTAAACCATATATTTTTCGGTTGCAAAAAACATTTAAAAAAATCCGATGATTTGATTCGTAAGCTCATTGAAATGAAATATTTTCTTCCATTAAATCTAACACACATTTTATTAAATGCCAATAGAAACACCTTAGAACTTCTAGTAAATTTTATTAAAGAAGTAAAAATAGAAATTTAAAACAGCATAAACCACAACTCTGAATTATTTACATTATAAGGAAAGTTCTGCGTACAACATTCTGTGGCAAATGGACTTGATTCCGTGCCATTATCTTTCCACACACACACAGTGTCACTTAGTACATGGACGTCAATCTAAATTTGCTTTACCAGATGAAACCAGATTTGACAATATTGGCCATATTACAAAAAGAGACGATAGTGCAAAAATGTAGGATGTACAAAATTAATAATATATATTGATGTAAAGATTGTAGAATGCATCTACACCCCGAATTATTCGAAAATTTTCACCTTAAAATTTAATTTACGTTTAAGATACAATATGTTCCTTTTTTAAAAATTGTACTCTTTTTCTGGAAAATGAGAAAAAAATTTTTTGGCTGTAAATTAGTCGTAATTTATGTGTTTTTAATAAAATCTAATAAATTAATTGTCAAATTTCTCTTTGTATCTCGAGCGACCGTTAATGGTTTAATACTATATAAAGAACAAACTGGCGTCAAATTTACTATACTTACCTCAAAACTATTTTAAAGTTAAGAATAAAGTATATTTACCAAATATATTCCCAATAGCACACTAGGGCTATGCACATATTTATATAATCTGGAAGTAATAAACAAAGATATCATATTTCTCTCATTTACATTCTTTCTAAGAACTTAAATATATATATATAGATACTATATACATATATATATAATATATATATAGACCAGCAAAAGTTTTCCGATGTTTCAAACTATTCAATGAACTTGTCTCACTATACACTCGTGAATCGCACCAATTTATATTGTTAAGGGGTTAAATTTATCTTACATGGGTTACAAATTTACACATTTACATGGGCGAATATGGGCACAATAAATATGACCCCGGTAAAAATTTAGTAATGAAATTTTACATGGTTGTCGCTACCGTTTAGTTCAATTTGTAGATTAGTCATCTTTAATTGAAAATTGTCTGACTATAACTTATTTCTCGCTATTTCTATCCTAACCTTTATTTCTATTGTTTGATCATTATTTTCTGAAATCAAGGTTCCCAGATATTTGTATTTTTTTACCCTTTCTATCGGTACATTTCCCAAGAGTACATTTGTCTGTATAAATATTTTTTCTTATTCTCATATATATTAAGACTTTTTATAATAAACTTTAGTCATTTGGCCACCTTCTTCCAAACATCATCTTTCAGAAGAGAACTTTTATAATTCGAATTTTTGCAATCAAATTAACAGATTTGTTTAAACGCTTAATCAATAAAATAATGACTTCCTTAGGTTGTCAATAATTTCATGTCATCCTTTTTTAATACGGCAGTACTGCGTTTATTCGAGTAAGTTATCTGCTATCGAGCGGCTCAGTAAATGACGATCTGCCGTGCAGCAGTTACATTTAGATGTTAAATCCAGTCTTACACAAAATTAATAAAAATACAAATTAATACTGTAAATCAATGACAACTGCCCCGATGGCAACTGCAACTGTCGTTTGTTGTTGCTATCTGCAGTTATTGTCAGAATAACTTTCTAAAGTTCTTGCACCCCTACTATAAATAAACAATTTTTTAATGTGTTTTTTTTGTGGAGTCCACTTTTCTGTCTGTGTTTTCTGGAGAAGTTGTTCCGTGGTTGTGTGGATGAATGTGTGATAAACTTCAACGGAAACAATATAAAAATATAATTAAATTTAATGAATAATAGAAACAAGTGTTAATAATATTTATTTCGTAAAACGTAATTCCGGACCAAAGCAAATGGTGTCTCAAAGATTACTGAAAACTCAAACTAAACTACACTACCACACATCTTTGTTTTTAACGCTGTATTATATTTCGTTCCCGATACAAATGCAACGCACTCAAAATGTATAATTAAAGTGTCGAGCATATCTAATATCTGTGAAAATTAAATAAATATATTGAGGAACACATTTCAATTTTTATTTAATATCTATTATGTATATAACAAAGTGCGAAAGTGTATATTTTAATATGAGATTGTTTTATTTATTTTTTCATTACAAAAGTTTAATTATTCGTAATTAGCTTGTAGCTACAAAGTTTTTAAATTTTCACAAATAAAAAAAAAGACAAAATGTGGATTTTTCTACCAAATAGTAAAACCTCTCTTGTAGAGGTTCGCTTAAAAACTTCCATACCTGTGAGGATGGCTTTGTAAGCCGAAAGTTCTCAGCTAGGAATTAAAATTTTTTACGCACTTCAAAAATACTTTTCTTCTCCTTTCTTTTGTTTGTATAAATATCAATTATTTCTTCATATTTGTGATTTAATCGCGATTGATTAATTTTAATTTGGAAAATATATTTCTCTTCGACATTGGTAATTTGATTGAAAATTTCAATTTACATTTCATCTAAAGTTGATTTTAATTCAAAAAAGGTAAAACGAACTGTAGTTACTACTAGTTATTGAGTAGCTTCAATAAAAAACACTACATAAAAGTGTTCTTAATTCAATATAAAGTATTTAACTATTTATTATGTAGACAAAACTTATATTATGATATAAAATGAAGTAGGTATATGCAAAGAGTTTAAATAAAAATACACCTACTGTATGATGACTACTTGTAATGTCAGACACGTTTCCCATCGTGAAGTTAAATTATGTCGGAATTATTACATAATTTATTTTTAATTTTGGCAACGTGCATGCTATAACAATTATTTTTAATGATCGGTTCTACACAGAAAATGGACTTTGCCTTAATCAGACGAACGTTTTGTGAACCCTAATAAGGTACTTTCCTGATCATTATGAATGTCATTATAATAGACATTCATATGCGTACTTTGAATAAACTAAAGAAGGATTCAAAAAACCATGCAAATTCATGGTTAAAAGTAATGTACCACTCTTTACTGAAAAAATAATGAATGAAAATAAAATTAAACTAAATGTTTCAAAAAGGTTTAAAAATTAAAATTTACAATCATTTGAAATAAAAAAAAAATGAAAAAGAAATATATGAAATCATCTTTTATATTTATTCATTACTCAATAATTTTTTATTTTATTATTTTTTTAAATAACAATGTAAATAGTATTAAACAAATAATCTTTTGTTATAAGAAGTTAAGCCCCAGAGCTGGTAATGTCTGAGCAGTATTTGGTTCTAACTGGTGGGAATATAATGGACATGAGAAAAAAAACTTAAAAGAATACTTAAAAATAAGTAAGTTTTCTAAATATATAACAAAAGGTAACGAGAACGAAAAGAGAGGCGACCATGACCGCGGACTGTGTTCCTGCCCCAAATTGATCTCAATGACCCCCAAACAGGGTCCTACAGACAAACCTCTAGCACAGTAAGGCAGCTTCCTCAGAACTTACTGTTAATAAGGAGAGTTCGATGTCCGATCCATTTGGTGTTGGAGGAGAGCGTAGACAGATCTGCATAAGGAATTGTTTAAGTTAGTGAATGACCATTCGATAACTAGATAGCTAGTGGCTAGTAGCTTCTAGACTAGCTCCTCAAGAAACATCCCTTTTAGGTCGTTGGATAATAAATTGAAAACTCATAGACGGTACGTTAACATAAAAAAGCATTTGAAACACGCCATCTACATTAGACCTTTTACCGCAATTTAAGAACTGCTTATACTATTTTATAGTAATTTCACCTTACATTCGTTAAAAAAATAAACCGTCCTTCCCATTTTTTTAAGTAACATTAGTAATATTAGCAACTTTTGTACCAATTCTGTTGTAAGTTTGTTTAAATTAAAAGAATTGCAATATGTAATTTTTTCAGCATTCTAAAGATTATACTGTTGATCTGTTTATTACCAGTGGTCGAAACTGATCATCGCTAACTAAAAACCTAACTTGTGAGTAAATCCGTCCTTTATTTTTACTACCTAGTTTAAAATGCACTCATCCGTGCAACCAATTCAGTATTTATTTAATCTACTTTTATTTTCTCAAACAACAACATTGCTTTTAAAATACTAATCTTCCTTTCAGCTGCGGAGAGCTTAACAAGAATTAAACTAGGTGTCCACGTGTTTTCTATAGCTTTTACACATTTTTCTATAGTCGCTTCACATCATTTTTTCGTATTATAAATTTTATTTGAAACGTAGTTAAATTTCCTTCATGTTTGTCTTCATCCATAAAACCTTGAAAGGTGTGGGTACTTTGCACGCAATTCTCCCTTGACTATTAGATCAGCTGTATTTTCTGTTCCTGCAACAATCATATTTTTTACTTTGCTCGCTATCCCTTTTATAGTTGTCTGCAGGGTTATTTTTGTTCGCATTTCTGTTGTTGTCACGCATCTTGTCACCCATTACCTTATCTCAATTTCCTTTATAGTACTATACATTAATTTTCTCATGATTGTCTTCCAGTGTATACTAAATATTTCTTACCTTTGTGACTCCCTGTTTAACCGTTCTTCTTATACCACCAGCTTTAATAGATTTATTAATTCGTCAATGCATATGCATGTGCAGTAGCTAAGTAATTAACGCACTTTAATTTTCATTAATTTTTCTAATGTTTATAGATAGACTTATATACAAATATGCAAAAAATAGAAGTGTTCACATAAATATGCACTAATTTAATTATGCATTTTTTTAGAAAATATGCATGCTGTTTCTCTTTAGAGACTTGGAATATTCAACTAACAATATCTTTTAAAGAAGTTAAGTTTTCATTGGATAGTTGTGACAGCAGTCTACTTAAAGAGATTAATACACCGCACAGGTCTTCATTAAAAGTATTGTGTTCGTTTCCTTCTTTCGAACTTGACCGAACAGCTTGAAGCTAAAGCTGAAGCTTGATATTTTTCTGCAGATTTGGTTTTGTCCTTTGTCGCTAAATGTGATATTACTCTGACATGTTGATTTATCTGAATTTTTTTCCATGTAACGTGATATAAATATAGGTACATAAATAGCTATTGGTATTATATTAAAATTTAATTATATTATTCATTTTTTATTAACGTTAACTTATGCAACCAATAAAGATTTTAAATATTATATCAAATATAGAAAAAAAATGTCCATATCTATAGAGAGTTTTTTGTAAGGTTTAATCCAAACAGCAACACTAGTTATTTTCAGCATTATAAAATCAAACAAGCTCGACAGACGATCCTGAAGTTTTTACTTTCACTTTTGAGAACAAACTTTCATTTGCAAAATGACAATTCTATTCATAACTTACGCAATAAACTTTTGACACACCCTTTTATTACGATAATAAAATTGGTTACCTGTCACAAAAATACCAAGAATATTAGGTAGTATCTGTAGGCATTATTACTGAAGACTGAAATATTAAAAAAAATAAACATTGGAAGTTCCAGTTACTTAAATATGCCATTATCTACAGTTAGATAAATAATATTTAAAATCCGCAATACGAAATAAATTGACGTTCATGAATTTTATGCATTGTTTTATATAAATATGCCAAATCACCAGTTATTTGCATAAAATATGCAAAATATGCAATATAATAATATGTATTTTGCATATTTACTTAAATCTACTTATAAATGTTTTTCCTCTATTACAAAATAATAAATTTGATTGTTTTTATTTTGAGATTTTATATATGTCTTTCTATCTGTGCTGTGCTTATTCTAACATTTACCTGTATTATAACATGCACGTTATCCTACCTCATTATTTTAGTCGTATTATATAATTTTGATATATTGTATTAACTTTACGCTGAGCCAGTTCCACGCCATAGCAACTTTTCTCAATAAGTAACATGACATTTATTCTATGGTTGCTCTTTTTCTTCAAAATTTAGAGTCCTTTGCTTTCTAATACCTAATATCTCACAGGTATACCCCTACTACCCCTATACCCTACTTTTAAAAATTTAATTCCCGTGCCATTCCTTGAGAGGGTTGGTAAAGAAACAAAAATAATCACCATTATACAAACCAGAAAACTGGAATAACTAGGTCACGTGATGAAGGGGCCAAAATATGAAATTTTGAGACTCATAATACAGGGAAAGATTCAAGGAAAAAGATCTGTTGGCCGAAGGCAGAACTCATGGTTAAAGAATCTACGTGATTGGTATCAATGCAGATCGATTGATTTGTTTAGAGAAGCAATTTCTAAAATTAAAATAGCGATTATGATTGCCAACCTCCATAGCGAGAGGGCACTCTAAGAAGAAGCCATTCCTGTCTTATTTTGTCCATATTCTTTATTGTTTATTCTGATAATAGTCCTTACAATTTTTTTGGTTGTATTATCGAATTTTATTGTCAAGTTACAAATGTTTTTTTCTTTAATGTACTTCGCTATCACTTTTTATTGTCATGATCGCTTAGTTTCTGGAGTATGTTCGTCACCTTAGTGTTCTGTTAGCTGTGCCTCTATTAGTCCTCTTTCAGATTTAAATATCCCTTACTGTCGCTGGTATTTCAGTGGTATTTTAGTTTTATGGTTAAAATGTTTACCTTGTCTTTAAAAGTACTTAAATATACTAAAAAATCTTATAGGTATTATTTACTCAATTGCACACTTGGAATTCTGCGAATATATGCTGCATCTCGTTACTTCTGCTTTGATGCCTCATAATTTCTGATATAGATTCCTTTAATCATGTTTTACACAAGAATATCGGTTAGTGAGAGATAATTTTAAAATTTCGTATATACAGAATTAGAACAAAATGTACAAATAGAGAATTATATAGAATATATATTATTAATAAAGAAATGAAAATTAAAATTTGGAGCAACAGATTAACAAATATGTGCCAATTTTTTAGAACTTAAAAATTTCTATGCCCGTTCAAGAATAAACCTACATCAATAATTCCATATTATTTATGTATTCAACTATACTTTTTTGTATGAAATAAATAAAGTAGCATTAAATTATAATAACCGTACCTCTTACTATTACAGACGGCTCTTCTATGAAAGATAAATATGTAGGAATCATAACTGTACATACATTTTGTCATAGTTTCATTGTGTTTATTAATATCACTGTTTATGCACGAACAGCTGTTAGCTGAACCGCTTCCTTGAGATCTTTTTGTAGTTTTCTTGTTTTCTTCAGTATTCAATTACAAAATACAGTGCGCTAGAATAAATTTCTATAAAAGATTATTATTTTTATATATAAAATATAATTTATATCAGTTGCTTTGTTCTTACAGTTTAAGTTACAGTTTCTGGGAATTTATCAACGGTTCAGCTATTATTCCAGAACCAAGTTAAGAACTAATCGTATTTTTTATCGAGCGTCTTATATATCGACATACATACTTATGTATTAGTAGCACAAAACAAGGTAGACCAAATCCAGAGAAATATGCAGATATGCTAATATGACTTTAAATTGTGAAAACTGTTTAAGCCACAATGAGAAACCTATTACAGGCGAGTAAAAAAATTAAAATGCCGTTATACCTAAGAAATTTATTACTTTCTCAATTTTCTTAAACATCAACATGGATCCCTTTAAGTTAGATTAAGATTTATTTCGTCAATCGCATTAAGGACAATACGAGTTAGGACGTAAACAATGACAGATGGAGATCTAAAATAATCTTTTGTAACTTAAATGAAGACAATTTTAGAAAAAAAAATGTACTCATCACTGTACAAATGTACTGGAAATCAGAATCTAAACTATCTTTCTAAAAAGTATATTGCAGTTTATCAATTTTTTAGAAAACTTTCTCAAACCAAAATACAATTATGTTTTTTTCACTTTCAGTGATCATTTTTTACAGTTGCACAAATTACTATAGAGTTTAAAATGAATTGATTATCCCTTAAATAACCAAATTTGGACTATTATTTATTCTTTTTTCATCGATAGCAAGTCTTTTTGCGTAAGCTAAAACGTCATCCCTGATTTTGCTCCTATTGTTTCCTTTCTTTATCTCCTCCCAAACGCCTTGCAATCTGTACGAAGTTTTGTTGTGAAAGGTATCATTGTCTTTCATTACTTTAATCACATGAATGTCCATCAAGAGTAAAGTTACTTGGAAGTCCTTTG
>OU898276.1:124349637-124374637 GCA_918026665.1 Diabrotica balteata | reverse complement strand
ATTAATTCAATATAGACAATTCAATAAAGGAGTATAATATATTATATGGAGATTACAATAATTTTATATTATAATATCTAACTATGCAATTTCTTAAATAAAAGGATAACCGAGGCTGATTAAGAAGATATTTAGTGGTGATTATAACTTTGATTTTGGAAAACTTTGGGCATTCAGTGATAGAAAGGTACCAAATTTTGTTAATATAATTTAATAATTGTAAGAATTTAAAATTTTAGATAGGTTGTTTTAAATTTATATTGTTTATATTAGATATTTATATATATATATATATATATATATATTATATATATATATATATAATATATATATAATATATATATATATATATATATATATATATATATATATATTATATATATATATGTCTGTTTCATAATAGTTATAATAAAGATAATTTGAAAAAGTACTTACAAACTGATTCTTTGTGAACCGCGATAAAAACCGTATACTCAAATATTTTATTTTAAACACTCATTACTCATATACAAACAAAACATCATAACAATATATATATATATATATATATATATATATATATATAATATATATATATATTGTAATTATATATATATATATATAATATATATCATAACAATATATATATATATATATATATATATATATATAGTAATTATATATATATATATATATATATATATATATATATATATATAATTAACTCAGCTCAACTTTTTGTCAGATATTTTTGACTACAATTGTTTCTAAACATAAAGATTGTAAAACCTTCATATAGGAATAATTTTCACATTAACATTAACGTATAATCAATACTTGCAAGCTTTGAAGAATCTGTAGCAATATATACCGATGTTTCCAAGTCCATGGATGGTGTGGGATGTGCTTTTTATATTTCATCCAAAAATTATATATCGGACTCCCCTGTTATATCATATATGTAATTAAAAAACAGATTTTAGAACTGCAAAAAAACAAAAACAATAATTTTGCATGGGTCAAAGCACACATCGGTCTCGAACATAACGAATATGTGGATATGCTGCCAAAAAAAAAGGGTAAAAAATGGTTTGACCAGTAAACTACCTGTAAGTTTTTGTGATGCAGTCGTTTATATTAAAATGAAATGTCTCAACATTTGGAACGAATGTTGGTCACAACATACTTATACTAGCCCTTATAGATACTGCAGTATATAATCTCAAATACCGAATAGAACGTGGTTCTAGCCGTATAATTATTCAACAAAATATATCACAACTATAACACGTCTTAGATTTGGCCACACCTGTTATCCCACACATCTACATAAAATTCAAGTTCTCGAAAGTGATTTTTGTCGTAATTGTGGCAAAAAAAGTGATTTAGATCATATTTTTTCGAATGCTCAAAATACAGGAATTAAACAGATCCCTTCATTCAACAAGTGTATGATATTAATTTACAGGCCCCGTTTAATATTCTTAATCTTTTATAATAAAAATGTGGAACTTTGAGAACTTCATCATCTTGTTTGTATGTAAATATAGATAAAAATAAGATAATACAAAAAAGTATTTTGAATTATATTATGTATACCGTTTTTTTAAACACACTGATGATGTTGAAAAGAGACTTTTGTTACACTTCTTGAAAATTAACTTTATTGAATACCAACAATATGGAATGGAATCCAGACATCAGAAATTCCAATCTGATAGAAAATCCCACAATCAAACCAGACGGCTTTTCTCTTCCCCGTCGTGAATGGTGCAACCTAAATAGAATACGAGTTGGTCATGGAATCTCTAACAAATCGCTGAATCAATGGGGTATAAATGCCAGCCCGGAATGTGAAAAATGCAGCGCTGCTGAACAAAAAATTAACCACATCGTCTTCGAGTGTCCAGCCACCAAGTTCTTTCCCAGCCTTCAAGAAATCCACCAACTTACTCCCAAGCCGAAAAATTGGCTTTTTTTATAAAAATAAAAAACTATACTTATAACTTGTTTTAAAACTGGTCTATGTATTTCCCATGTTATGTTCAAGTATTTTTCAATAATTCTATTATTTCTGGTTCACTCTTTGACTTTAATAAATACGAAGAGACTTTACTATTTAATACTTTTTTAAAGAAAACTGTGTTCTTGTATGCTTATCTAGTTTTAAACTTATTTTTGTTTGCCTGCTTACTTATATTTTATAAATAATTACAATCTTTTCATATTTTTGTAATTCTCTTTAATTGTCATGTCATGTGTTTATATATTGTACAGTTTATAAAATTTTATTTGTTTCCAAATATTAATGTGTAAGTTGAAAGCCTTCTCTAAATACGTATTGTTACGACCATGTTCAATCGTGGATTAAATCAGTTCGACAACCTTACTAAAATATAAGACTGCTGAAGACCGAAGTTAAAAAAAGTCACTAAATATAAATCAAATCAAAATTGACATTTACCGTTAATCAACAATCACGTATACCGTCTCGCTTCAACTAAACTGTTGGACCGCACAATTATTAAGATTCCAAAAATAGCCTATAAATAACTTATTACTTGATTTATGTTATAATTTGTTTGTCGAAATACTAAATACCTGAAGATATTTTAAAGTATAGGTAAAATTTTGGTACACCTTTTACTAGATTGTTACTTAGTACGAAATTCGCTCCCAGTTAATACAGGAAAACCCTTAGGAAAGGAATGTGATGGTCTGCTTATGTAAATGGATACGTTGTTAATATTGCTAATACAACTATTCTAAAAGAGAAAAAATAATAATGCGTATTATTATATAACAGATATTTTGTTTGTCTTGTTTTGATATATTTTCGAAACTTATAAAAGAAGTAAACTAACGCAAGAATTAAATTAGAATTCAGAAAAAAGGTAAATAGGGTCTTGCAACCAGCAATAATTCTAATATAAAAAGATAGGATTTAACAATAAATAATAAAACAATAACATAAATGTACATTTATATAACAGAATATTTCAAATGACTGGCCAGGCACAGTCTAGAAAATATTTACCATGAAAATGGTCGATTTACAGGTCAGTCGCTTGTATCTCTGCAAATGGTACCCTGGTACAGCCATATAAAACTAGAGCATCATCAAATGATGGATACCATAACCAATAACCAATAACCGACAAATGACCCATAAATAAAAATATAAATTCAAGATCAAAACTGAAAACATCTTTTCTTAATTACTGGGTAATTAGGTAACCTAATTACTGGGAACCATAAACTAAGAGGAAGTAGATAATTCTTATCAGTCAGTCTAAGTCAGAAATTTTGATAAACAAAATACAGGCAGCTAAAACACTTATACAGTCATTATTTTTAACCATTAGTGAAACCAACAATATACAACGCTAGACCGAAGGAAAGTAGAGTTCGCAAAAAGTAACCGGATTCATTATAGTACGAAAAGAGAAATAATTCGTCATGAAGAATAGAAGCAACTAAACAAATTTGTTAGTGAAGCAGCATAAAAAATATTCTGATCTAAGCAAGAACGGCATAGAAAGCAAAAAACATTGAGTGGTTTAGTGATGAATTTTATTTGCTTGTACCATGGTACCATTTGCACAGATACAAAAGACTGGCTTGTGAATTGACCATTTTCATTGTAGTTGTTCTGGAGATTGTGCCTGTCCAGTCATTTGAAATATTTTGTGACATAAATATGCATAAATAATAGGTGCTAAATAAAGTATTCCAGCCGGTGGTAACCTACGCTGCCCCCGTGTGGGGAGGGGGGTGTAGCGCACGGTTTCAAATGAGGCTGTGTATGTTATAGGAGCGGTGAGCGGTGTAATGGTTGAGTCAGTGGTAGGAATGTAAGTTTAGTAAACTACATTACTTCCTGATGCAGTTTCTGGCAATAAGGAATGATCCTTTTTTTTAGGGTGCCTTGCAGTCTTTTAACAATAATATCTTTAATATGTACTTAGGATAGAATTGGATGATTATCCTATATGGTGTAATATCTTAAGGTTTCGTCTGTGGTTTGGGCACCACTATGACTTGTTCTACTTTGTATTCTTCTTCTTCTTCTTGTTCTTCACTGACTTTACAACTCGAGGTGAGTCTTCGCCGCATTCACTATCGCCCTCCATCCTCTACGATCTTGCGCTTCTATTTCCCATTGTTGCACCCCAATTCTTGATAAATTTACTTCAACATCATCCTTCCATCTTTTTCTTGGTCGGCCTACTCATCTTCTATCATCTGGTCTTTAAAAAAACACTGTCTTTAACACTCCTTCATCCTCTGATCGTACCACGTGACCTGCCTTATTCGGTTTGCCTTGATATCTCTATGTTTTCAGTTCCATACAAAGTCATCAACTCAGCATTGCGGCATCCTCTCCAATCTCCTGTGAATTCATCTCTTTTAGGGCCAAATATTATTCTGAGAACCTTTCGTTCAAATACTAGAAGCTTCTTGATTTCCCGCTGGTTGAGAGTCCATGTTTCATTGACATATGTAAAATTTGGGCGAATAATCAACTTTTACAGTGTTAATTTAGATTTTATTTTTAGCAGCTTTGATCTTAATAATGTTAAAAGGAAGTATAATGCTCTATTTTCCGCAGCTATCCTTGCTGAGACCTCTTTTTTTATGTGGTTGTTAGCTGTGATTATCGCCCCCAGGTATTTAAACGCCTTTACTACTTCGAAATTGTAAGAATTAATACGGATGTTCTGCCTAACTTTTGGTCTTGGATTTTGGTAACTACCATGTATTTCGTCTTTTCTTCATCTATTCGGAGACCCAGACTACCTGTTTCCCTGTCGAGCTTTTGTAAAAACACCTCTGTCACGTCTCTTGTAGAATGCGTGACTGCATCTAAATCATCAGCAAAGGCCAACAACAATTTTTATAATTGATCAGAAAATCCTCCTGTCAGCTCAGGCGAAATTCTACTTATTGCTTATTCTAAAGCAAAATTGAACAACAACGGTGACAAGGGGTTCCCCTGCATAAATCCTGAAATTACACCAAATGGCATCGATGTTCGACTTCCTATCTTTACTTTTTTGCATTATTGCGGAATATAACTAATTCCTAAAATAGCATTGAATATCTGCAGAATATAGGTAGTACTTTTGTAAGACTTTCCCCGTTATAAGGTCGTAGCCAGAAGATTTATTTGGTTCGATTTCTTTCAAGATATGGAAGAAATCTTGGATTTCTAGGGCTCCTAGGTTCTGTCTTATTGCGATTTTTTTTAATTCTTTTTTTTTGCGATTTTTGTTTTAAGTTTACCGGCAATATTCTATGTGAATTGATAAATTATTTTGTGGTGTAGCCAACCAAGCAAATTTTGTACATTTGGTGTTACGGTTACATACACTTGGAGGTATAGGCTTTTTTGTATCATCTTGATTTGATTTGACTTTGAATAGCTTGGTCTTATTTGATATGTATAAGTCTAGACGGCCTTGCATTTTATTAGGGTCCGCGGCCAGTATGTAGGTTTTCCGGTAGATATAAATTAAATTTTATGCTGTTTCCTGTGATCCCTGTCAGTAAATCCCGTTCTTTGTTGTTAGTCGTTAATTAAAAAACAAAGATAATAATAAACTATTTGCTCAACTGAGAAATAGAAAGGTGAAGAAAATGCCGTTAAAATTAACAAAGATCAATGGGGGAATCATTTCAGCAGGAATACCTGCTAAAAACATAAAAAAAAAACAAGAATATGAATACAATTTAGAAATAAAAAGAAACAAAGGTGCATCGATCTATAAAAAATCTAACGAGGCTACAAAAAGATAAAATAAATAAAAAACAACTTTCTTAAATGCAAGCTCTAAAATAAGATGTAAAGAAAACGTCACAGAACATTATAGAACATATATAACGTCTAGAAAAGAATTTACACATATGGTGAAGAACGTTAAAAATACACCAGACTATGAGATGCGGAAGACATACAATATCGAGAATATTCACCATAATAACAATATTCCAAGAATCTCGATAAGGGCTGGCTGGTATTTACCGATATGGGATAAATGAAGAAATGTATATCCCCGTAATACATTATCATTGTAATTGTATTTGTAATTAATAAATATGTAGCACCAGATATTAGACACCAATTACGTGCTATCATTAGTAGTCATAAGTGATCGTTCATTTAATTTAACCAAATAAACTTTTAGTTTAAACTTTCACTATGTTGTTTTTTTTAAGTAATAATGATTGCCTATCTTTTAACAACTGCTCGTTGCAAAAACGAAAATATTTTCTATAAACATTTTTGTCCCTAACTGCTACATGACAGTAAAGTTTAAAACAAAACTGAAGTACTGGATGCAGTGCTTTCTGTAATCGCGGGAAGAATCTGAATATTAAAATGTATCTTATTTTACCTATTTAGCCTCTTGTTGTATTGATGAGTTTTGTTCTCCGACAAACTCAAGGAGATATATACAATGCTACATGAACTTCAGTTAGTGTGCGCCAGTGTGGGTCTTAAAATAAACATCCTTAAAACAAAATTCATGACAAACCTAGTACCTAGCGGAAATATCAATATTGGAGATAACGAAGTAGAGCTGGTGGAAAAATACATATATCTATCTTGGACACGAAATAAAGATCACAAGAGACAACCAAACATGTGAACTGCGAAGAAGAATAAACCTAGCATGGGCAGCTTATGGAAAACTCAAAGACATTTTTAAAAGCGATATACCAATTTCTTTAAAACGTAAAATATTGGACCACTGTGTGTTACCTGTGATGAACTATGGTGCCGATACTTTGACATTGACAGCTACAAGTTCCAAAACGCTGCAAATAGCTCAGAGGAAAATAGAAATATCAATGCTGAGTATATCGTTTTGTGAGTTAGAAATGAAGACTTAAGACGAAGAACAGGAGTTACCGATGTAATTTCCCGAATTGCCACACTAAAATGGAACTGAGCAGGACACGTTGCCCAAATCAGTGGTGAAAGGTGGACGAAGCGATTGCTTCAGTGGAAGCCGAGGTTAAACAAAAGAAGCAAAGGAAGACCCCCTACACGTTGCACTGACGATCTCAAAAGAATGTCAAGAAATTGGATGAAAAGTGCTCAAGACAGAGCACAATGGACAAAAATGAGAGAGACCTATGTCCAGCAGTGAACGCAAAGGGCTGGGTGATGATAATGATGATGGCGTATTGCTGTAAAAGTTATGCCAATAAAAAAATTTATTCCATCTTCATTAGGCTTTTTAACTATGCCACTGTCAAGGAGTAATTTTATAGACAAAAACTAAACGAATCAGAAATTTGTGATTGTGATGATATTAATCATTGGATATTTGGATGTATAAATAATGATGATCCACTTAATATTCGGTGCAAACTTTGATAAGGATACAAATATCTTTTCCTCAAAATCAAAGTTCTATCTTATCTTTCTCGGAGAAATCATAAAATAAACCAAATCGATTGTGAATTTAAAAAAAAAATGAATAAAAAATTTTATATGGAGTGGACGGTTCAGCATAAATGTATTATTTTTTTCTTCCTTTCGTTTACCCGTATGTTATATAAGTCGCTATGAGTGGCCACTTAGAGCGTAAAAAGTCTCCCCGACTAACGCCTTATTTGTAATTCACGTTAGGCCCGTTAGGGCCCTGAATGAGGAGTATATATTTTTTACTGAATGTTTTTCAAACATTCTTATATTTATTATTGCAGCCAAAAAGTACACAATACTCCTAGTTTATCGTGACCAGATATATCAAGCAATTCATAGCCATTAAAAACAATTTTGTTTCTTTTAAAATAATACCCTTATAAACTTTACAATATTATTTCAAATATCGTTAAAATAAACATCAAAAGGAGGAAGTTCATATAACATGAACAGTAATTCATCACCTGCTATTACGACACAATTGTCTAGCACTAGACCTTGAAACTCTACATAATATACGTATAGTTTTTCTTAATATGTAAAACTTACTCAAAAGGAACGAAGGTTGCACAGTTTAATTTAAAATATAATTAAGTTTTTGCAGTACACAAATAAAGGTTTTAAAAAATCTTTTCAAAATTAATTAACTTTTTATGTATACTATAAACTTTTTTAATAAATAGCTTTAAATTTAACATTAACATACCATAATAAATACTATTGTCTAATAAAACAAATAAAATTTGAAGATTCCAAGTTTAATTTTATTTTTAACGTTCTTAAAAGAGTAGGTACTTACTATTCTTGGTGATTTCTAAAATTGGTCATATCTACCTACTCATTAATTTCAGTGTAATAAATGGGCTCCTAATATTTCTCCCAGTGGCGTTCTAAGTAGATTTTGACTGTTAAACAAAACTAACGCACTTTAGTCCGTTTTTACATACAGATTTAAATAATAGATGTATTAAGATTACTTAAAAGTCGCTATGAATCCTATTCTAGTGATCATCATCATTATTCAGGTATTACAGTTCGTTATAAACCAAAGCCTTCTTCAGAACAATCCTTCATTCACTCTTGTCTCTGGCAGCTCTTCTTCACGCTCTAACTGTAATAGATTTTAAATTGTTCTCCAGGTTGTCTTAATACCTAAGTCTTATTCTTCCTCTGTCTTGTTGTCCCATAGGTCTTCTTCGACTAAAAACTTTTCTGATTGTTGTGTTTTTCTCTCGCCTGGTTAATTAACTAAGGCATGCTAAGTTAATGAATTTTAGAACGTGAAGTTCCTCGAAATTTCTATAAAACGCAAGTTGCACCGCTTGCGGTACAATCCTGGTAGTTTCTCCATAAATTCTTCTTGGGATTTTGCGATCGAAACGTTTAAGCAATTCTTGGTTCTTCTATGTAAGTGTATGTTCATATGTTAGCACTGGTATTATTAGTGTTTTATAGCCGGTCGCTTTAATTTTTCTGGATAGTTTAAGGCCATGTGTCTTCTTAAGCCATAGTACTTATTGGCAAGTACTATTCTTTTAATTTCTTGGCTAACGTTGTTATTTTTTATGTTTGCATTGAACTGTATTTAAGTTATGTAAGTTATGAAATTTATAAGTTATATTCATATAAAATATAAATTATCATAGAAATAAATTTCAAAATAAAAAAATCTGTCCAAGTGCGAGTACATCAAATGATTTTAATAATTACTTTATTCAGTAGCTAAACAAATAGAAGTTCTTTTAAGTATACAAATGAAAATGTAGCCATAGATTTTTAGAAAGATGTATAAAATTTTATGTTTATTATCTGTTAGTGATACAGAAATCGGGAATATTTTGCGTAGTTTGAAAAATTCACACTGTACGGATTTTTATGTCTTAAACAGAAAAATAATTGTAGAAACGATGGATATAAATTAATTATACTATTTATGATAATTGTCTTACTGAAGGAATTTTCCCAGATTTACTAAAAAAGTGCTACCACTGTTCAAAAAGCTATCTTTAGATGAAACTGTAAATTATCGTCCCATCTCAACCATTTCCATTTTTGGCCAAATTTTTGAGAGTATTGTAAATGTTCGTTTGGTTAAATATCTAGAAAAGCGCAAAATACTTTAGAAAAAAAATAGCGCTATCTTGGCTATACATAAAATTGTGAGAGATATGGTTTAGGGCTTGAAGGAAGGTCATTTTGTGCCTTTGACATTGTGTGACTCATCAAAAGCTTGATTTTTTTATGAAAGTATCTTCTTTTCTGTATTAATTAAGGTGTGGCACTTGTGGCAGTTGCTTCTCCAGCAAAAATCGCTATATAGGATCTGGTTCATTTAGACAGTCCTACATTCGATTTGCGGAGAATATGGGGCTTTATAAATTTTTCTGCTGTTTCAATTATAAATAGACGAGTTTTTTACTGTTTTTTTTTTGTTTCGATGCAGGTTGATCCAAATACCATAAGATGCTAGACATCATACATCTAACACATTCTTAAAATATGCGAAAGTCCAGGGGTTTGCTCTACGTTTGCACATATATTGATGCATCATCTGGTCGAGCGAGTCAGCTCCACCTTTTGTTTTATTATAGCCAACAATAATCTCTAGTTTATGGTTTATCTCCTGTCTAATCTCGTTCGAGTAATGCAAGGCTTAGGCACGTATGATACCAATGTTGCCTTTTTTGTAAAACCAAATGTAGAAGACAATGTTTTCATACACTTTACGAAGACATTTACTAACATATCAAAAAATAGCACTAGTTACAATACACACACAATTATAAGTTATAGGTATAAATAGTATAAGTTGTAGCAATAAAGTAATAGAGTATACGCTATGTATGTAAAGGTAAAGAAAGGTCTAAAGCTGCGGTTTGTTAGAACAGTGCTCAGCGCACAGCATACACGTACAGCAGAATCTGTTGTACTTGACTCACGGCAGTTTTGGATGAGTCGGTTTGTTAGAGTCGTATGGCATACATAGATTCTGTTACGCTGAAGTTTAAAAATTAGTTCCAAGTCTGTTCTCTTAAAGGTTGTACGTTTACAAAAATGACCTCTCGCAAACTTAACGCAATATGTTAATTCTCCGAAAAGAGAAGGAAGAACAGGAGTTGATAATGTCAAATCTAAATAAAAGAAATAAAAATGTAAACGAAATTATTTCATGTCATAATATAGAAAGTGCTTGTCGAAAGAAGATTGTTTTAGAACAAGGAAAAATTTTGAGAATATTTTAGACTTTCCATGGATTTATTTGAAACTCCTACAAATTATAAGGGATAATATTATTAAAAAACCCTACAAAAGAAGACATCACCTAATTATTACTACTAATTATACATCTAATTATAACTATTACAATAATAATAACTACATTAAAAATACAATTATATATCGGTATAGATGTGTACGCTGTGAGTTCAGCTGAACGTTTGCGTCCAAATCAAATTGCAGTTGATTAAAGCGCGCACCATCGACGTACACGGCTATCGCTCTCAGCTATCGCTCTCGCTATAGATCAGTAGAAACTAACAAACTGTTATCATACCATTCCTTTGATTTTGACGAACGTGCGCGGCGTTCGACTGACTGTGAGTTATGCGTCGCTCACTGTTCTAACAAACCATACCTTTAGGGATCACGGCGTTTTATTTTTCCTCTCCTCTGTCGGGTAAGTAAGTCTTGGCAAGAGTATTTGGATCGTTAAGTAGTCTATTTTTGTAAGTGCCACTGAGACAATTGTGTCTTTAATATTTTGGATCTGAAGGTCTCGATGTATAACATAATTGGGCACATACCACAGTACATTGGTAATATGTCTCAAAACTTTAGTCTCAGTAGTGAGAATTAGATGCTGTACCACATATCTGTTTACCGTAGGTTCAAACTGGCTTTATAACACATTTACAGTAGTAATTTATTATGTAGACCTAATTTTAATTTTTGGTTCATGAACATTTTCCTGTATATTAATCCTAGTTGCAGTTGCTTTGTCCAGATGTGCTTTCACCAATTAAGTCGGCTGTCAAAATATTTTTCCAAGTAAGTAACATCACTTTTTTGGGTATTATGGTATTGTTTACGCGCACAGATGATACACTCTCTTTGCGTAAAGTAATTGTTATATGTGCTGATTTGCTGCCATTTACTTTAACTCGCCACAGTTTTAACCATTTCTCTAGTTCATATAAATAAATTTGTCCATTTTGACAGGCTGTAACAGTAACCGAGATAGAAGACATTATCACAGTATTATCTGCATAGGTAGCAACTGTACTGTTT
This sequence comes from Diabrotica balteata, assembly GCA_918026665.1. Taxonomy (NCBI): domain Eukaryota; kingdom Metazoa; phylum Arthropoda; class Insecta; order Coleoptera; family Chrysomelidae; genus Diabrotica; species Diabrotica balteata. The sequence goes on along the minus strand of OU898276.1, from coordinate 124,362,933 downwards.
ACTCTTGTGGGAATATCTGCCGTATATAGTAAGTATAAAGTTGGTCCCAATATACTAGCCTGAGGCACTCCTGATAGAATTGGAGATACGTTTGATACTGCTTTATTGTATCTAACCTGGAAATATCGATTGTTAAGGTAGGATCTCAAGTGCATACAGAGAATGAGGAAAGTATGTTTTTATTTTAGATAGCAGCCCCTAATGCCATACTTTATCAAATGCTTGTGAGACATCCAAAAAGCTGCAGTGCAGTATTTTTTCTTTTCAATAGCATCTCTTGTTACTTTGGCAACTCTATGTACCTGCTCAATTGTTCCATGTTGTTGCCTGAATCCAAACTGATAATCAGGTATTAACTTTTGTCTGTAGATTATAGAATTCATTCTTTGAAGGAGTATCTTCTCAAATATCTTATAGATAATGGGAAGCGGAAGCAAACTGATTGGAAGATAGAATACTAGTTGGTGTGGATCTTTAGTTGGTTTCGGTATTAGAATAATTTGTACCATTTTTCATTGAAACTGAAAATAACCAAACTTAAGTATAGCGCTAAATATGTACTTAATCAACCAAAATCCTTCTTAGGGTAAATTTTTGCAGTTTTTTCCTAAAAATAAATCATACCCTCGAGCTTTTTTAGTATTGAGATGTTTAACTAACTCTTTTATTTCGATAATTTTGATATTTTCTATAGAAGATGACATCTGGTAGGGTGCATCTAAGTTCTTGTGAATTCTTCTTCTTCTTCCTTTGAGATAGTTCTGGAGTGAGGTTGAACTTGGCTAAGATGATTAGCGAATGCTTGTGCTTTATCTTCATCCATCATGCTTAATCTGATGTTTAAGTTTCTTAGAGAGTTTCCAAATACAGTAATCTGTGTCAAGATTTAGGTTAATTGCATTTTAAATATTAAATCTGAACAGACTTTAATTTGTTTTATGATTTGAAAACGTGCGGTATTTATTTATATTATATACATGTTCCATCACATTAATAAATATGGAAGAATGGTCCGACGAAAGGTCAAAAGAAGGTTTAATATTTAAAAAATTGTTACTTATACCTTTTATGATACTAAAATCGATGAGATCGGGTTTTTTATTTCTATCTGTAGGCCAGTAGGTTGGTTGCCCAGTAGAAATTGTAGTCAAGTTATTTTCGTTTAAACTTTTAGTAAGTTCTATTCCGTGTGTTGTTATAATCCTTGAACCTCATCTCGTATGTTTTGAATAAGTGAGAACGCCCACCAAAGTGGCGTGGCACGTGGCAAGTGGCAAGTAGCACGCGTCTAGCATGTTTTTTAAAATGTAACCAATGAAAACGAATGATTCAGCGCACACCAAAATGACAGTGATGTCATTCATTCTAATCATTCGTTTTTATTGGTTACATTTTAAGAAACATGCTAGACGCGTGCTACTTATCAAGCGAGTTTGGTGGGCGCTCTAAGCCCATTAAAATAACTTGAGAAATGTTCCTCTTTAATTATTTAATCAGGGGGCAATACGCACCTGACATTTTTATGTGTCCTTTACTGAGTTCTACAGGTATAGAGGTTGCCTTAATGTTGATTTCATACACTTTATTTATTTTGTGATATTTTATGTTACTTCTAATGATTAACGCAGTTCCACTATGACCTTTTCCCATTGGGTGTGGTGTGACATAGGTGCAAAAATCTGGTATACTAAAATGGCTCTTCTTTGTCATATGAGCTTCAGAGACTATCACTTTTTCCATTCTCTTCATAAGCTTTTGGACCGCATTGCTGACCAATTATCTAGGAAGGCGGCAGGCCTAAGACTTCTAGGACCTGGGGATCTTTTTGGTTGGTCAACTACAACAATCGCGGAAATTGTCAAATGTCACTCCCATACGCAAACCGTAAAAAGATGGGAAGAAGGGAAAGGATGTAGACTTGCCAGGGTAACACTAAGTAACCTTGAAGAGTCAACATCAAAGAAGTACTTGGGAATGACTAGGAAAAATCTACGTTTGGCAGTTGGTTTTTTAACTGGTCATTGTCAACTAAGCAAACACCTCCACACACTGGGGCTAGTAGACACACCTCTATGTAGGAAGTGTGAACGAGAAGACGAAACTGTAGAGCATGTCCTATGTGAATGCCCAGAGTTATCGTTAATACGAGAGTACGCGTTCAGCGAGTCCTGGCCTACACCTGCCCACATAAGTGAGATGTCTCCTGGTGACTTGTCCACCTTCCTAGAAATGGCAGGATGGACAATGAGCTAAGGGTGACAGCTCCCTGGGAGGATGCACAATGGGTCAATTGTGGCCTAAGTGCTGTGAAACTTAACTCGCCCTCCCTACTCTAGAGATACAGAGAAGCTTTTGGACCATTAATTCTAAACTGTTGATTCTTTCTGTTGTATTCAGTTTTTCCTGCGTAGTATTTGAGACAGATGCGGTAGTACGATTTGGTCCCTCGACAGCGTTTGTATGTGTAACAGATGGGCGACGTGTATTTGAGGAACGTGGCGGGCAATGAGATTGTATTTTCTCCCTTAACTTTGGATATTGTTTTCTTTGAAGCTCTTTGTAGACCAAACAGCCTCTGTAGTTGGCAGGATGATTCTCTTGGCAATTTGTGCACTTCACATCTTTAATTCGTGTTTGGTTTGGACATTCGGATGACAAGTGATTGGCTGTACATTTTACGCATCGAGGCATTGTGTTGCAATATTTGTGAGTGTGTCCGAAATGTTAACACCTGTGGCATTGCTGATATTTTTTTGGGATGTGGTGGTTCAACTTCAACTATTGAGGTAAGTAGTCTATTGACTTTATAAATGTCTTTATTGTTTGCATTAGTTTCTATGTGGAAAAGTGCTAATTGCTTTTTATTCTCTTTTCGTTTTATGTTTATGTTGGAGATATTTTTGACCGAATGTCCTAGTTCTTCGAGTGCCCTTTTAGTCATTAATTTTTGTTGAGAGGTGAATATTGCGGATAACCACTCGAAATCCACGGTCCTGTTTTATCTGATAAAAATTAAACTTTTAATATTATCCGAATAGTTTTTAGCTGAATATGCTTGGTGTTTAGTTTGGTTATCCCTAAGACATTTATTGGTATATAGATTTGGTATTTTTTCATCAAGCAGTTTGCGTAGCGGTTTTATATATTCGACATTCTGAATGAATATTGTAGCATTTTAAATTTGATTGATTCTTTGAAGTATATTTAAAGTCGCCTCGTATATGAAATCGTCTTAATAAAACGAAGAATGTTTTCTGTTTTTTAGTTCGTATCTTTCGAAAAGTGTTTTCAATCATTCTAACGTCGTAGAGTAATAAATCCATTTAATTGTTGTTTATTTTACTGCGGCGATTTCTTTTCATGTAAATGCGTTTCAAAGGATATCTACGTCGTTCGTTGGTTTTGCTATTTCAGCAGTTCGTTGATTTTCAAGTTAAGCGAACAAATTTTTAATTTCGTCACTATCGGTGGAACCGCTGTCAAGGGCAGTTGGTTTCGTTTGTTTAGTCCGAATTTTCGTCAAATTCGTAATGGTTTTTGGTTATTGTTTTATTTTTGTTATTAGAAATAGTGAAGTTTGGTAACATGTATAGTTACAGTTTGAGGTTGGTTTAAGATCTTGACGGGAAAAGAGCCTGGGTGTGTACTCTTCAAGGAACCAACAATTTTTTATGAAGAGGTGAATTTTATACTCAGATGTAATGTGTCAGTTTTTGTCTGAGTTACTCGCCGATTTTGTTCGTGCTGTGTTTTACCTGAGGGATTTGAAACACGGCGTTTCGATCAGTTTAAGAGATGTCCCTATGGTTTCGAGCAAGAGCCTGAGTTTTTGAAAAGCTAAGCCTTGAAGATTGCGACAAGATAATCTAGTGCCCAGCTTTCATCATCTATTTGTTGTCGTTAGTCACTCCAGAACATTTTGCAGCTTGTGAGACTCATTTGTTTGTTTTGCTGTATTTTAGAGTCCAATTCCAACGCCAAAACTTTTAAAGGAGATACAATAGTCAGTGATATCAGGTATTTTTTTTTGTTAAAATTTTTAAAGTAAAAATGGACATTTTGATTATTATTAATTTTAGGAATTGGCTAACTGTCATATTAATTATTCTTATAAAGTTTTAATATTTAATCTTGGCGTATGACAGTTAGCATTATTTTCTTCGGACATTGGGTACATGCATAACCATAAATTTTGAATTTGTTTTTTTTTTTGTTTTTAAAAAAAGTTAATCTCAGTGAGTAAGATCCATTTAAAAAGATATTTTGATTTATAATAAGTATTTAAATAGTTACGACTAGTTGTTGGAACCGCTACAAAATGTCTCCCAAATATTGTCCCCAACGTCTAGAGTTTGCTGTAAACCGATAGCACCATTGTAAGTTGTTCGTGTATGTTGTTATTATTATCTGTATTTGTGTAACTGTTTGTGGTGACACATAAATAAATGTTAAATTTTGTTGTCTTAACATTTTATTTTTTTTTGAGCTAACCCTTTTTAAGTTTATTTGAAAAAGATATGTTTTTTATGTTTTGATTTTGTTTTCTAATTATTTCCCTAGTTACAACTAGTGGTTGTAATAGGCATAATTAGGCACCTCAAGTGGCGCCCTATATTAAATTCCTTGAGGTGTTTCTTGTTTAATTTTATTTTGTTTATCCCAAAAGCCCTTTATTTCTTTTTGTTGTAGTTGCCCCATTCTAACCCCCATTTTACTTATCCACGACCCCAGCTCTCCTACGAAACCCTGAGTGTCCGTTCGCATCAGTAGCGATTATTTTGCTTGCCCTATCTCCACCCCCAATAGTTTCTTCCCCCAATTTTCTACCTTATATTAATGCCCCTGTGGTAGGCAAAATACTATCGTTACAAAAATGGCGCCCTTGGCGTGGGGCCTTTTTCAGGCTTTTGAATGTTCCTGCATCTTTAGGTTTTTGTCCCTTTTCCAGAAGCAACATATCTTTTTCAGTTTTTCTGCCATAATTTTCTGCCATTTTTATGAAACCCTGCCTTCCGAGTAGTGCCCCGGTGTCCCACAAACAGTTTGTTTATGTATTTGTATCAACATATGTATTGTTGTTTTTTTTATGTATTGTTCTTGTATTGACATATGTATTATTGTATATCAACAGATGTATTTGTTGTATTTGACATATGTAATGTTGTATCTTTTATTTCGTGTACTGTAGAAATTTTTCTATATGTATTTTTGTGTATTGGTAAATGAAAGCAAATATTTTGAGTTTAAATATTTAAATTGAATTTTAAATAATGTTTTGATATTGAGAAGAATTTTAAGTTATTTACAGTAACAAATTAAGTGTACCGTTATTGTGCCATTTATTTTTGATTGATTTGACATTTCTTACAGAAAAATCGGTTTTTGTAATTTTGTTTTGTCCGGTCATTCTGAGTAAATGTGTTTGTTTGAGTGACTTTTCTTTGAGCTGATGAGTATAGTTGTGTTTTGTTTTTTGTCCCTTGTCCTAAGCCATTTCATTGTTTCCTCTAGGCCCTCTTTGACGGCGTTTGTGTTATGCCACGGGCTAGTAGGAGATTGTGAATGTAAAGAGTAGTCCCCTGTGTTCCCCTGTTGTTCCCTAATTAACCAGATTTGACGGCGTATGTAATGCCATGGGTTAATTGGAGATTGTGTTCCCCTGAGTTCCTTTTTGTGTTTCCTGTCTTGTATCTGAATGATGACAAGTGTAATACTCGTGATCGGAGGTGCTGTTTAGTTTTGCCTAGGAGCAGTCTCATTTAGTTTTCAGAACAAGAGCAAGGTGTTTTATGTTGTGTTATTTTGTGAAGCTCACTCAAAAGTCAAGTTTTCAATATTATTAGTATTTTTGTATCACCCTGTATGTGATGTTTATCGAGTCTATTGTTTTGTATACCCCTGTATGTATTTGCTTTCACCCAATCATTGTTTTAGTATTTTTGTCCCGCCCTGTATGTGAAGTTCGTCTGAATTTGCTTCAAACGGTATTTTCAGTTATATTGTGATTTGCTTTATCCAGTTTTTCGTTAAATCAAGTCTATTCCTGTCCCAAGTTAACTGCTACGATTTCCATTTTCTGTTATGTCCAGTTTTCGTAAAATTATGAGAAATAATTTTCGTCTATTTCCTTGTGAATTAAAAAATACGTATTTGGAATGATGTCATTATTTGCCGGTATTTAAAATGTGAACGATATCAAGTTTGTTTATTCTTGTTCGTCTTAAGTACCATCCCATGTCTGAGAAAAGAATTTTGTTTACGTTAACGAAATAATTTATTTCGTATGTAGACGCTGTCCTTTCTTTAAGTGTTTATAAATGATCTATTTCGTCTTCTTATTGAGTCTTTGCGTTTCAGAAATCAGCTGTTGTACGAAAAATATAGGTCAGATTTTTTTCGTATCTTAGAGTTTAATAGTCCAGGCAATGTGTGAAATTTTTTTTAGCCCCGAAAAAGAAAATGTTTCTGATTTTACAGTCCATGGTCAGTCCGTGTTTTTTCGTGTTTGTCTTTTGTTTTATAAGTAGGAAGAAGTAATAATACGATTTCGTTTGTCCATGGCTAAGGCCGATTTGTTAGTGACAAAACGAAGTATTGTTATTTGCCTTATGTTTGTTGTTTCCGTGTTTTCCCATGTTTTCTTTGTTCCTATTCTGTGTTATAAGTAGGAGGAAATGATGATACGATTCCGTTTGTCCTTGGCTAAGGCCGATTTGTTAGTGACAAAGCGGAGTATTGTTATTTTTCTTTTGTCTGTTAGTCTTGTGTTTCTCCCTAGTTCTTTTTTGTGTACACGTAGAAGATAGTGATGATACGACTTCGTATATTCCTGGCTAAGGCCGATTTGTTGAGAATACATAGCGAAAGTATTCTGATGTTTTTTCTGTCTGTTAGTTTAGTGTCTTTCCGTGTCTTTGTGTGGTCAAATGTAGTGGAGATATGTTGATGGTCTGAAATATATTAGTTTGTGATTTTAGTATTGTGTTGTTGAAATATCATATAGGACGTACAGGCATGTGACCTGGATTTGTGTATCCTTGGATATTTCTGTTGTTGTGTAAGACTGCGTAGCAGCATCCCCTTTCCGTGATATATTAGAAAGGATAAGCCTTTCTAAGTGTTGAAGTAAGACTATTGACCTAGTCTCAATAGCATTCCTTCTTGTTGTAGTGTTTGTGATGAAATGTTTATGATTTGGTAGAAACGGAGGTACAAATACTTGCATTGTCCATTGTGACGTTTTGATTTGCTGAGGTGAAAGTACCTGGCCGCTTATTGTGAAAGTATTGTTTATGTCGATTGTGAGACCATGTTAGTGAAACATCTGAAGTATTTTTAGTACCTACTACCGTTGAATGACCCACTTAGAATTCCCCAGTTTTATGTTGTGACCCTGTTCGAGTTTTGTTAAAGAATAGTGAACGTTTCTTTCTGATTTGTATGAAGATGTTGTATTCGATTATTATCCGTGAAATGATGAAGTTTATTTGTTCATGTTGCCCCTTCATTCCCTTCCCAAACTGTGTCTTTGACCTTATTAGTTGTCATAAGAGGAACGGCTAGGTCGATGAGTTTTGGATTCGTCCGCCAGGTGACCTGTTTGAGCTTTTAAGGAAGATAAGCATTAGTTTTTGCCTTGTGTATATATATATATACTCTTCTTCTTCTTCTTCTTCTTTACCCTTCTTGCCCTGCTTTTGAGATTTGTGTACCCAGTTGGAAGTTTTATTGTTGTTGACGGACTGTAATGATTTTTTTGTTCTTTTGGAAGATTATAGTGTTTCTTATGTTCCCTTGGAGATCTGTAATGATGTTTTTGTTTCTTTTGAAGTGTTGTCGTAACTTTTTTGTTTTCTTTGGAAGACTGTTACGAGTTTTTTTGTTTCTTCAGGAAGTATTTAGTTTGAGACTGAACTGATTGTGTGTTGATTATGGCTTGTATGCCATGTGCCCCTGTTCTTTCTTCTTTTCCAAGATTGTGTATTAGCATTTTGGATTTATTTTCTTCTGTTGTCCTTTTGGGAGTTTCCTGACTTGGAAATTTTTCGCTGTGTCGATCCCAGAGGATATTTCTATGGAACTATTGGCCATCCTGTTTTCTTCTTTTGTGTTGGTTTAATTTTCAACCAGTGGTTGAAAATTCATTGCTTGACTGTTATAGTCAAGTTTGTTATTTTTTGATATTGTTTTGGTTATCTATTATGTGGATAACCATAGCGAAGCTTGTCTAAGCTGTGTTGTTGGCCACCCGCCTTTGTTGAGCTGGAAGCACCCCTCTTTTCGCTCCCAGAAACTTCAACACTGGTCTGTTCCACGTTTTTGGTTAGGCTAGAGCCATTTTAGTAGAAATCTGCCATTGTGTCGTTGTGCTTAAGAGCCAACGAACTGTACCTGGTGCCGATTCGTCAAATTGAGCATCCAGTTTCATTTTGTATGTTATTATGTTAGAACCATAAACAGTTATGATGTGTAGTTTTGGTTATGATTTTTGTTTGTTGTTTTTTGTTCTGTTTGAGTTATTGAAGTCATTATGTGTTGTTGCAGTAGTTAAAAAATGCTACTGTTGTTCCAACCTGATTGTTGTTCGCCCTAAACGAAAACTTTTCCTGTTAGTCCAGTTTTCGCTCTTACGTGGGGGTATTGTAGCATTTTAAATTTGATTGATTCTTTGAAGTATATTTAAAGTCGCCTCGTATATGAAATCGTCTTAATAAAACGAAGAATGTTTTCTGTTTTTTAGTTCGTATCTTTCGAAAAGTGTTTTCAATCATTCTAACGTCGTAGAGTAATAAATCCATTTAATTGTTGTTTATTTTACTGCGGCGATTTCTTTTCATGTAAATGCGTTTCAAAGGATATCTACGTCGTTCGTTGGTTTTGCTATTTCAGCAGTTCGTTGATTTTCAAGTTAAGCGAACAAATTTTTAATTTCGTCACTATCGGTGGAACCGCTGTCAAGGGCAGTTGGTTTCGTTTGTTTAGTCCGAATTTTCGTCAAATTCGTAATGGTTTTTGGTTATTGTTTTATTTTTGTTATTAGAAATAGTGAAGTTTGGTAACATGTATAGTTACAGTTTGAGGTTGGTTTAAGATCTTGACGGGAAAAGAGCCTGGGTGTGTACTCTTCAAGGAACCAACAATTTTTTATGAAGAGGTGAATTTTATACTCAGATGTAATGTGTCAGTTTTTGTCTGAGTTACTCGCCGATTTTGTTCGTGCTGTGTTTTACCTGAGGGATTTGAAACACGGCGTTTCGATCAGTTTAAGAGATGTCCCTATGGTTTCGAGCAAGAGCCTGAGTTTTTGAAAAGCTAAGCCTTGAAGATTGCGACAAGATAATCTAGTGCCCAGCTTTCATCATCTATTTGTTGTCGTTAGTCACTCCAGAACATTTTGCAGCTTGTGAGACTCATTTGTTTGTTTTGCTGTATTTTAGAGTCCAATTCCAACGCCAAAACTTTTAAAGGAGATACAATAGTCAGTGATATCAGGTATTTTTTTTTGTTAAAATTTTTAAAGTAAAAATGGACATTTTGATTATTATTAATTTTAGGAATTGGCTAACTGTCATATTAATTATTCTTATAAAGTTTTAATATTTAATCTTGGCGTATGACAGTTAGCATTATTTTCTTCGGACATTGGGTACATGCATAACCATAAATTTTGAATTTGTTTTTTTTTTTGTTTTTAAAAAAAGTTAATCTCAGTGAGTAAGATCCATTTAAAAAGATATTTTGATTTATAATAAGTATTTAAATAGTTACGACTAGTTGTTGGAACCGCTACAAAATGTCTCCCAAATATTGTCCCCAACGTCTAGAGTTTGCTGTAAACCGATAGCACCATTGTAAGTTGTTCGTGTATGTTGTTATTATTATCTGTATTTGTGTAACTGTTTGTGGTGACACATAAATAAATGTTAAATTTTGTTGTCTTAACATTTTATTTTTTTTTGAGCTAACCCTTTTTAAGTTTATTTGAAAAAGATATGTTTTTTATGTTTTGATTTTGTTTTCTAATTATTTCCCTAGTTACAACTAGTGGTTGTAATAGGCATAATTAGGCACCTCAAGTGGCGCCCTATATTAAATTCCTTGAGGTGTTTCTTGTTTAATTTTATTTTGTTTATCCCAAAAGCCCTTTATTTCTTTTTGTTGTAGTTGCCCCATTCTAACCCCCATTTTACTTATCCACGACCCCAGCTCTCCTACGAAACCCTGAGTGTCCGTTCGCATCAGTAGCGATTATTTTGCTTGCCTTATCTCCACCCCCAATAGTTTCTTCCCCCAATTTTCTATCCCTGTATTAATGCCCCCTGTGGTAGGCAAAATATTGTCGTTACAATATTGGTGGAGGTTTTTTACATTTGGCATTTTCTTCTGATATATCATTAGTAGCTAAAGGGCTATATCTATTGGTCGTTGGCGTAGGTTTCTGCAACCAATAATCCTAAATAGTAAAATAGTTGTCAAATTTTACGTATCTCTTGGTTCGGTAATAAAGTTCGCTTAGTGATTCTACCACTTTACACTCCAAACCAGTAGCTACTTGGTTACCTTCTTTGCCGAGATATGGAATTGCATTTAGAGGATAAAAAGTTTCTCAGCCACATGCCCACCATATTTTCATTTCAGAGCTGTCGAGTTTTGAGGAAATATATGATTTGAATGGACATCTTTCACGATAAGGAATCAACTGTTCGTCGATTGTTATATTTCGTCCTGGCAACTAATGCTGTTTTAAATTTTCTAGTACGTAATCACTATATCCTGTATAGCAGCCAGCTTATCTTTTTTACTTCTTTCAGATTTTGCATTTTCTCCTCGAAACGAATAAAACGCAAAAGCTTTTTGAATAAATTTATACTCAAAATCCGGAGACCAAAAAAAAAACATACAATTCAATTCTGTCACAGGAGTTCCATGGTTTATTTTGCAATATACGATGGTTCTCTAGATTGGTATAATGGACAATGTCATCACTCTATATAGTGGTACTTTTACTAAATTTTGAACTCGTGTTCGTCCAGTCGAAAAAGGTTGTGATGACTACTCACTTTTATATTTAGCAACTAACATTTCTGACTAACTATACTTACATTTTACAAATATATATTCAAGCTGCATTACGGTTAACTTTCATTTGCTCATATTTATTACTTGCTGACTTTTTTTTTGTTTCCTGTTAAGGAATTTCTTTGAATGCGAATATCTATTAACCTCCAACACCACGATATTTCGCTGAGCTTAAAAACTCTGCAGCTGCGGCTAGAATGACTGTATACCCCTTAGATTTCTTTCTATGCATCTGAGGTATCTGAAACTTCTAGTTGTATTGTAGTAAATTCAACTCGCCAGGACATATCAAATTTATGGTAGGAAAGGGTAAAAAGTTTTAATAAAACAGAATAATAAAAATTTATTGTAATTAATATACACGTATACCTCTTCGATTTCTCTTTCTGTGCATCCGAGGTCTCTAAAACTTTTGGTTGTACAGTACTACATTCAATTCGCCTGGATATATCACATTTGTGGTAGGGAGGGGTAAAAAATTGTAATAAAACATAATAATAATAATAGAAATTTATTGTAATTAATACTTATATTAATGTTTATTTAGGAAGCTTAAATTATAATATAGATTTACAAAAAATAAGCATACTTAACACTAAATAAATATGAAAAATCACTGAAACAGAGCTACGATAAAAGTAGCACCACTTGTGTGTGATACTTAAAAAATATATGTACAAAAAAGCAAATATTTAACAAATGTATTAATATAAACAGGTACATAGGCGCACTTACAAAAATACATTCATTTTAATACAGCATGTGACATAAATATGTCAATAAATTCAAGAAATATTGTAGTTGGTCAACAAAGTTTTCGATATTTTTTTATTTATTACTATTATCAATTAATCTGCTCTTCGCAGAATTGTGTTATTTTGTTTCTTATCCATTGTTTAGTTTTATACTGATCTATGTTTTTTATAACTCTTTTTATAACTAACTCTTTATAATTTGTTTTAAATTCTCCGGTAGACAATTGTATCATTTGGGCCCTATGTAGCCAACATATTTCTGGAGTATGGATTTATTACATTTAGATAAAATTGCAGCAATAATAATAAGTGCATAATTAATAATTCATAAATGAAGTATTCCTAAAAATTGATTTAAAAATTTGAATCTTAAAACAATAATAAGCGCATAATAAAAAACATAAAAAAAATCTTGATAGGAGCCCTCTTAACTTAATCACTATATTATTTGCTTAAGTATATTATATATTGCTTAATAATAAAAAACTAATCATAGATAGATAAACAGGTGTTCTACAAGATTTATTGTAATATTGAACAAAGTATGATAAAAAATTACACCAATTTTAAATACACACAACGCAGAAGTATACGGAATTTTTATAAATAGACGTATTTTTTTTATTCGTATTCTAACTAAATGTAATTTAAAGGGTTTTTACCCTAATATTTTGGTGGCTCAGGCATTATGACCTAGTAAGTATAACCATCTTTTGCTTTTCAACCATAGTCAAAATTTCACAATCTCGTTTGTTTTAACTAAAGGTTTATACTTATTTTTAGGCATTTTCGATTTTAATAACCTGATGATGGACTGTGTGGTCCGAAAACGTTTGTTTTATTGATGTGGCCCTTTTAAGGGTTTTTTAAATAAATATACCCATTTACAAAGATTAACCTCTTTTTGTTATACGTGGTATACAGCCAGCTACAGGAATTTTTCCTTGTGGATTTTGTATTTTTTTTATCTGTAATAAACTTAAAAAAAGTAATACAAAATGTGTAGTTTAAATTGTTGTTTAATATGTCAAAAACCATAAATTACAAAAAAAAAAACAGAAAATTGGAACAAAAAAAAAATATATTGCAAATCACTCATGTTTCACATACCAGCATAAAATGTCAAAGATACGGAATAAAAATTTAAAATGAAGTATGGCTACCACATTGGTTTATCACAACTCTACGTCTACTGTTCATACTCCGAATCACATAGTTAATGTCTGCATGAGGTAGTTCCATTTTCCAGTTGATCCATTGTTATCTCAGAAGCCCGTTTAATTGAAACTCATTGTAGATATTGCCCATATGTGCAGTAATTCTTCGTTGGAGTATGTCCCATATATGCTGAATGGGATTCAAGTCCGGTGATTGTGCTGGCCACAGCAATACATCAATATCTTGGTTATCCAACGAGTCCAACCAGTTTGTTACAGTGTGTGCAACATGTGGTCGAGCGTTA
>OU898276.1:124214637-124344637 GCA_918026665.1 Diabrotica balteata | reverse complement strand
TACAAGTTTTTTACATTTAAATCCATTAAACGTTTATCTAAATCGTCTTTGCAATTCATTTTGTTAGAATGCATAAAATTTTGACAAAATAGTTTTTTAAATGCCCTCTAAAATTGTATGGGAGTTGGATTGATGGAATTTCCACCTTGTTGTCTTATTTTACCAAAATGCCTACCAAATTTCCACGCAGTCTTGGTTAAGTCTTCTTGTTATGAAGTATTTCAAATCATAAGACTTTAAGTTATCCCAAAGCTTTTTAACACCATTCATGTGTTATTCATGTGTTAATTGTTACAATCCAACACTTTTTTGATCGCGAACGACATGTTACATCTTTTTCTGTTTTATCTAGTATTTTCAGTTTATGTACCAAATCTATCATAGAATCTAGGTAATTGATCTAAAAATCAGTTAGTTTTTTCTAGTGGCTTTAATTAAATGACATGGATCAAATATATAAATAATTTTTTGTCCATTGACCTCAAATTCTGAGTTAGTTGGAAAAATCCCCAGTAATTTATTCAATTTTAGAAAATTCGATCCCATATTGGTAACAAGACAATTCACATATAAACCCGATTGAAATAGTTTAGAAATACATTCTTTCATAATAGGAAGAAGGTGATTTGCTTCAAAGGTAGTGTTTACACAGAAATATACTAGTTGTTGTTTCTAATTTGAATATAAGCCTCAAACCATTATCACAAGTACATTTTGTGCAATTATTGATTCCTTTTTCCCATTTCCTATATCATGTAGACCAACAATCTCATGACGACCTGTATAAAAACATAAATTACTTGTAATAGACAATTCATCAATACAAATAATACAGTGCTTATCCTGATCTAACATTGTGTTCACTTTTAACTTTAGGGCATCAAATATTTGGTCATTATTCAAACCAGGTTTACAGACCAAATTTTCAGTAATTTTTTGAAGACCGTTTTGAGGGCAAATATAATATTCTTTTCATAAAAGCATAGGGTCTTGGGCCCAAAAAAAGATAGTGTTAATGCAAATTGTTTATATTCATCAGAATACCTTCTACTTTTTGGACATTTAGTTTTTAAAGTCGCTTGAGCTTTCACCATTTGTGCTAGGGATTTGTTTAAAAATTTGTTACACATTTGAAACAATTTTTTTAAAGATTTATTGTCTTCCTTCTGTTTGGAAGACGCATATGATTTCTTTGCACTTGCACGCAAATTTTTTATTTTTAATCTTAGTTTCTTTTTTCTGGGTGTACCTTCCGACAACTTGGAGGGGGTTTGTGTTGCAGCTGTGAAACATCCTGGAGTATGGGGCCTAGGTGGGCTAGACACTTTCTGCCTATTAACATCTGAAATATAAAAATATATTTAATAACCAAATAACCTATAAACGTTCAAAGTAGATATGTTAATGCTTATTAGTGATTAATTAAATGCATAATACAGTTGTAGGAGCAATAAATAAAATTACCTGTTCCCAGAAACTCTTCCATCAAAGTATCAGGTATAGTATTATGTTTATCAGTTGGACTATTAATTACTTCCTGTACATTATAGATTTCAGTGGTACCTAAAACCACGACATAAATGTTGCTCAGTATGTAACCATACCATAACCATGTTCTTAATAAGTCTGATAAAAGATCATTAAACTTCACAATTCCAGATCTTGTTTATATTTTGAAAAACAACAAACAACTTTGTATATAGTTGTAAGTAGATACTGATTTTTATATGACTTTTATAATAAAGCACTATAATTGTGAATAAATAAAAAGTATCTACCTTCCAGCCTTATGACTTTCTGTAATGGTTCGTCTGTGTGTTTTGAATATTGGCTGTGTGAGAAAATCGTTGGATGTGCTTGTTGAAATAATGTGTTCCGTGTGTTTCCTTTGTAAATGTACACCGTTTCAAAATGTTTCTCGCACATTTTATAATTAGTATGCAATTCAGCATGCTTGGAAAGCATATAATACCTATTGGCCGCTTTCAGCCATAATTCTGTTGTAAAACAAAAGTGTATTTAACTAAAATATTAACATTCAGACAACATAATACGTTTGAATTTAAAATTTAATTTTTTTACCTGCTACGATTAGTCGGTATTGAAAAGAGACTAATTCCTTCACCAGTTTTCGATAGGCACCCACGAACAACACAATAAAATCCTCCCTTTCGTGCAGCCACCACAATAAGTTTATTACACAAATATATTAAATTAACTAACTAACTAAATAACTAACTAAATAACTAACTAACTAACTAACTAACTAACTAAATAATTAACTAAATAACTAACTAAATAACTAACTAAATAAAAACTAAATTAATTATACTAACTATTAAAAAACAACCAAACACTTCTCAATACATAAACAAAGGCATCAAAACTAGTGAAACCATAGCGGATTTCGCACATGCGCAAAGAAATTTGGATTGCGAAAAAGCCCACCGTTTCGAGTCTTGTTGTGATTAGTATTATGTGCTTGTACCATAAGTCAAAATAGTCAGAGCTTGTGTACTACTGCACGTGACCGACGATAACTATTGATGACCAGTATCGTAACCGCATCGAAAAGCAAATTGTGTCCGACGAACGCATACTGTCCAGTTGCGCCAGTAAAAATAATTTTATTGTTTTATATTTAATTTTGATTAGTTCAAAATATTTAGTTGTTGTCTCCAATAAGTTTATTTTAAAGTCGAAAAGTTTTTAACAAATTTTCAACCAAAACTCAACAGCTCGTCAGGAATGTTCCTATGGCCGCAAGTAAATGGATATTCAGTATGGTCTCTAATAAAGCAATAAGCATAAATTGAGAAGACGTTTCTGTTGAGAAGAAGAGGCATGGTTACGATAGGGTATCCACAGGGAGAGGTGCTATCACCATTGCTCTGAAACATAGTTCTAGATACTCTGACTAACTCAGCAGCAACGGTTTCTACACAATAGCCTATGCAGACGATATTTCTGTCCTGCAAAGCGATAAGTTTGAAAACACACTATGTGAGATATTACAAGTTGATCTCATAACATCAAAGATAAGAAACATTAAAGATAAGAAAACAGATATGGTACTTTTTACCAGAAAAAGAAGCATCACGGGCTTAATACTCCCAAAGATTCTAAACTACAGTCTAAATTTTTCTGACGAGATAAAGTACTTTGGTATTACCTTTGACAGGAAGGTAACATGGAACTCACACTTAAAGGGGAAAGCTAAAACAGCAAATTTTGCCTATAAGCAGTGTCGATTAATACTCGGACGCACCGGGCGCCTTTCGCCTAGGGTGATCGCCTGGGTCTACACTGCTGTCATGAGGCCAATGCTAACTTACGAAGCTATTGTCTGGGTACCAAATGTGCTACAGGCAACAGCGATTAACAAACTAAATCATATTCAGCGGATGGCTTGCATAAATATATCAGGTGCCATAAAAACAACACGAACTGCTGCAACCAAGTTGATCATTGGTATGACGCCTCTAGATATATATATGTCAAAGATGTGGCGCTAGTAACAATAATGCGACTGCGCTCGGCTGATGTAAACCTTGATGTAGAAATGGGACAATTCGGAACTCGTTTCTGGCAGAGAGAGCTGAATGCATACTACTTCTACAGGCAGGCTGCGGCTCAATTAAACCAAAGTTTGTCTTTAACAAACCCTACAAAATCGAAACAAGACAGTATAGAAAGACAAAAGTGCCAAATGTCTATTGTATATACACCGATGGCTCCAAAATGAAAGAAGGCTCAGGATGCGGGATATACTCCAGATCACTTGACCTAAGACATACGTGGAGTATGGTCAAAAATGTTAGCGTAATTCAGACATAACTGGCGGTATCTCCATAGCCGCAAAAGAGATAATCCAAAAAGGTATAGCAGGGAAAACTATAATGATCTGCAATCATAGCACAAAAGTGCTACTAATCTTGAATAGACCATATGTAAAATCAGGGTTAGTAATAGAGTGTAACGAGTGTACCGAGCTTCGGATGGTAATACCATCATCCTGAGGTGAGTTAAAGGACATAATAGGAATAAAGGCAACCGCATTAATGACCAATTAGCTAGGAAGGTGGCAGCCCTATGACTCTTACGACCTGGGAATCTCTTTGGTTGGTCAACTACAACAATCACGGAAATTGTCAAATGTCACTCTCATACACAAACCATCAAAATATGGGAAGAAGGTTAAGGATGTAAACTTGCCCGGGTAACACTAAGTAACCTTGAAGAGTCAGCATCAAAGAAGTACTTGGGAATGACCAGGAAAAACCTACGCTTGACAGTTGGTTTTTTAACTGGTCATTGTCAACTAAGCAAATACCTCCACATACTGGGGCTAGCAGACAAATCTCTATGTAGAAAGTGTGAACGAGAAGACGAAACTGTAGAGCATGTCCTATGTTAATGATTGGAGTTATCGTTAATACGAAAGTGCGCGTTCGGCGAGTCCTGGCCCAAACCTGCCCACATAAGAGAGGTGTCTCCTGGTGACTGGTCCACCTTCCTAGAAATTGCTGGATGGCAATGAGCTAAGGGCGACAACTCTCTGGGAGGATGCACGATGGGCCAATTGTGTCCTAAGTGCTGTGGAACTTAACTCGCCCTTCCTCTATACATCTCTTTATAAACAAAGACGGAAATCTGGCGATGACAATTAAGGAGAAGTTGGTAACCTGGAAAATGTCCATCGAAGATGTTTTCTGGGACTACCGAGGTTATTTTCCAAAAAAAATTGCACTAGATGGCCGTCAATACTAGAAAGCTGGTAGCTAAGTAGAGATGTTTATACCTGAGGGCGACTAACTTAAAAACATAAGCGCAACTGACCTGAGTGTTTGTAAGTTGCCCGAAGGTATACACATCTATTAATGCCCACGGTGTATACAAACTTTTGTCATACTAGTTTGTCATTGTATTTAAAATCTAAATATTTTTAAAAGTTCAGCATAATTATCATAGTAGCGTAAGCAATGTCGTTAGGTTAATGATGTCATATATGATCATAAATAAACATCTGGGGCTGTTAAACCTAAAAAATATTTACTGGCCAGTTGGTTGTCAAAACCAGTGCCAATAAAATACACACAGACACATTTCCAGAATTGCCAGTTTTATGTGAACTCTACTAGATAATGTTATATAGTTATAATAATTTAATTACTCATTTTGTAACTTTAATAATAAATGTTATTAACAAGTTATCAATTTTTTTTGTCTTTAGATATGCCTATGCGGGCTATAAAAAGCACTTCAAGCCCGCATGGGTATAAAGTACTCTATTATGTAGGTGATAACTAAGCAATAAGAACATAATATTAAACTGGTATAATATAAAAATTGTTTTGTTTTTGACAATTCAAAACAATAGGTACAATCACTTTTATACAGTATAAGGCTTTATTAGTAACAATTTAAGAAAGAACAAACACACTAAATAAAAATATAAAAACATGAAATATTTTCATAATAGGCAAATACCCTGATCAAACTAGTACTAATGTGTAAAAGCTGTATTTAGATATTCTGTTTTTAAAGAGAAATAACGTTTTTTTGACTTTTAACTTTATCTGGTAAAAAGTTATACAAACCAACATCAGTCGAATTCTTTATACCTACTATTTGTCAACTTGAAACGATGTGCTCCAATAACATTTCTAGATCTGTTATCGTGATCACGGAAGTTTGATTTTATGTTAAACTTACCGTTGGCATAAATTTCAATCAGCGTTCCATATTTATAGAGTGACGGTAGTGGCATAATACGTAAATCCAAAAATAAAGGTTTAGAGTATTCCCTATACTCTGCTTTTGCAAGTATCCTCACTACTCTTTTTTGTAGTTAAAACATTCAATCTGCGTGACAAGAACCACCCCAAACAGTTATTCCGCACTATAAACGGCTATGGAATAGTACAAAGTAACACATTCTAAGGGTACTTTAATATAAACAAAGTTGCGTATTAAAAATATACTTGTAGCAGGTTTAGAACTTAAGTAATCTGTATAAGCACTCAAATCCAAATTATAGTCTAGAAAGATTCCTTCCAATCGCAACTAGAAATCAAATTCTGATTTGTGTATTCATTTAGCTTCAGTCCATTATGAAAAAATCAGTTTTTT
The DNA here is from genome assembly GCA_918026665.1 of Diabrotica balteata. NCBI lineage: Eukaryota > Metazoa > Arthropoda > Insecta > Coleoptera > Chrysomelidae > Diabrotica > Diabrotica balteata. The sequence goes on along the minus strand of OU898276.1, from coordinate 124,338,505 downwards.
GCTATCTAAGTATTACTATCCATTTTTATTTTTATATCGTGTTAATTAATATTACTAATATTAAGAGCTGGAAAGATCTTTGTAAAGTTGTTCGATCATCTGTAAAGTACACACATGTTATAGGAAAAGTATAGTAAAATAAATTGTTCCGATAAATAAGAAACAAAGTGAGTCCTAAGATCGAACATTGAAGAACTCCATATTGGACAGTGATAAAATCAAAAAAGCTATTTGTTAACTATGATCTAAATATATTAACCCGGAAAATGTGTATCCATTCGACACACTTATAGATATGTTTCACTGTATATTTCAAAAATCACAGTATAATATTTCCTAAAAAATTGTTGGTTTTTATCAAATGCTTCCTCAATGTCTATGAATATACCTAGGGTGGATTCCTTATTATTCAGCCATCTTTCAATTCTTCGCACACATGATGCAGTGCAGAATCGGTAGATCTTCCCGAAGTATATGCGTACTGATTTGGCTGATGTGGATTACTGACCAGAACTTCATCCCTTATGTACCTCTCGCATAGCCTTTTCATCGTTTTCAACAGAAAGAATGTTAGGGTAATTGATCGGAAAGCCTTTGGTAGGGTGTAGTCCATCCTACCTGGTTTTGGTATAAGGACCACACGTAGCTCTCCTCACTTCCTAGGAATATATCTTGGAGCCAAAGAAGCTTTGAATATTTTCACGAGATACGGCAAAAGGATATCCAGTCCTCACCGTAGTAAGGCTGGATATATAGCATCAGGTCCTGGCGATTTGAAAGGACTGAAGCACAATATGGCCCATTTTACCTTTTTCTCATTAATTATGACCAGTGGCATCTCAAATCTTTCGGTGGATGTTTATATGATCGTGTTTAACTTGGAGCTCTTCGATTAGTTTACATTTTTTTTGCAGCTATGTCTCCTTGGCTCTTCGTATTTTTTTTAGTTGTTTGGTTGATTTCTTGGTATTTCTTCGCGTCTCTGTTTTTAATTAATATTTTTTGGTCCATCATGTGTAAAATGTCATCAGTCATCCAATATTTAAATCTAGATTTGTAGAAAAATTGTATACTCAGTTCTTAACAAAAAACTGTTATTAATTTATATATAAAAAATTATGATTTTTACCACAATACTAAAATGTATAGCAAAGTTCGTAAATAAAGTTATTTACCTGATACATAGTACTAACTCTTAAATAGATCTACTTAAGATAAATATTTAAATCAAAGAATATTATTGATGACTCTTTTAAATTTAATCTAGTGATTGTAACAATATATATTACTGGGAAAGTAAACCTAACCATAGGTAGTAGTATTCCTCTACATTATGAAAGCTCTACAGTTATTTTTTGTTTTCATTCTCTGCAGTACAGCACGTGCATTAAATGCCACAGGTATGTAAAATATTTATTTTACAGTAATGTATAGGTTTTACTCATTATTTTCTTTTCTGCTAAGTAACCAATTATTCTACAACCCAACTACACAACAATAATGTAATAACGATAACGAGAAAAAGGCATTTTTCGATAACTAACATTTAAATTATGAAATGTTTTATACTACTAACTCGACTTTTCAGTGGAGTGGAGTGGAGGTTATGTAATTTTGGGAATGTCCAAATTAACATACATCAACAATTAACTGAGATAGTTGTAAAAAACCATTATTTTTGCAATACTTTATAAATGTTAATAATTTTGTTTTTTGCATAACGACATGTAATATAGTTACTTGAAATTATAGCCATTAATAGGTTTGAATGTAGAAAATTTAGATCTCTATTTATAATTTGTTTAATAGTTAGTTCTTAATGTCAATTAATAAAAGAAATATGAATTTTAGAAAAAAAAATTATCTTGTTTCCTATTGGTCATAAAAGATTTGTTTTTTTTTGGAAAGGGTGGTTTTACACCAGCTGTTCAATGAAACTACTAACAAACGTCTGACCTAAAAAATGTCAAAACTATTATAATAATCGTAAAATAGTTTCGAAACACAATTAATTAGATGTCGCTACTGCGTCCGTATCGAAGCCATGTTATTGTTGCTTCTTGAAAGGCAGAAAATATTGATTTTTCACGTTGAGAAACCCTATGAATAGCTCTTCTGACGAGACCTATTAGGTCGAAATACGTATCAAGAGATACATAGGATTTGTTTGCGTGAAATCAAATATTTGCTGCCTTTTCTCATACTATTATAATAGTTTATAAGCTAAAAAGTAAGTTCTTTTTTAAATAAGTTTTTTTAATAACAAATTTAATAAAATGTTGCAGTTAGTTTGTAATATACCTTAAAAACGTACCCTTATAGAATACCTATATTGCAATTTCCAAAATACTTTGACTGGTAGTGACTTGGCAAGAACAGTTATTTAAATAACCGCACTCCGGGGTAAACAAATCAAATAACGTTTAAACTATTTGGTCGATCTATTTGAAATTTAGCACATAGTTACATACCGTTAAGTAAAAAACAAAGTAATTAACCTTAATAAATTACTGCAACTATTTTGGTAAATTCTTTGTGTATTTTAATTTAGACACTCACAAATTTAAGAACATTTTAAGCTTTACAATTTTTATTTAAACTATTTTTCAAGCTATTTGTTGGAAAAACTGACCTTTGACAAATGTTGCCTATGTGGTCTATTATATGTAACTATTTATATCTTGCCAACATAATAATTCTTTTAAGACTTTGTTAAACTGCATTAAAATTTGTACTAAAATTTTTTAATTGGTTGTTTTATGTAGGGACAAACACATAGAGGAACACATTTATCTATAAAATGAAAACACCTTTGAATGATCGTTAAAAATTAAAATTAAAAGTGGCTTTTGTGTGATATTAGTGATTCCTTTTATTGATATCCTTTAGTTTATTGAGGGCCTAATAATGCTTTATACATTGTAAATAGCGAAACCAGTCGTCCAATCTTTATCTACTCTATACGAATATCTACAACAACTTTACACATATCGTGAGTAGAAAACCCTAGTCCGTAACATTCACGCATAAAAATCGTTTTGTACGTAAAAAATGACTTTTTCACTTTTTAAGATTTTAAAAACAAAAACAAAGTAAAAGAAGCTGTATGCCTTCACGGATTTTTTATCCGCCTTCTTTCATCATGTTTTCATATACCTTTTAGAACCTTCAAATACATGTATAAGATTTTTACGTTAAACCAATTATTTTTTCTCAAATAGACTGGTGTATTTACTTTTTCGTTGCAAAGATATCAATTTGTTTTACTTTGTAAACGTAGTTTTAACAGTTATAACTAATTTCAAAGAAAATCTAACAAGTATAAAGTTCTGTATTGAAAAGGGGTATAAAAACAATGACCTGTTAAATCTATAGTTTTAAATGATTGTAAAAATCTATGAAAATAACTCTTTAAAGCTAATACATGCTATCTTAAAAAAGTCATTATTTTGTAATACATCACACTGTAATTTATATCACCATCATAAAACAAAGTGGATGTAGTTTAATTTGTCTTTAGTATTTCCTAAGCCCGCACGTACTAGTTTTGGAGATATTTTAAATTACAATGAAAAAAGGGTATTTGATAAATAATATTTATTATTTCTATTTACTTTACTATTTAAAAATATCTTGAAGCTACACACTAAAAGAAAACAACATCTTAGAGAAAAAATTTTAACATTAAATAAAGAACTTATTAGTCCAGTCGTTAGAGTGTTGACCCCTAAAAATCATACTAACAAGCTAAATTTTACAGAGAACATTAATTTTGAGCCCCAAATAAAGATGCAAAAAAGTTACCTCTCACAGGTGGTTAAAAAACACAAAAAAATCGATTTACCAAGAATCTGTACACCGTAGAAAAAAATGTTTTAAATAAAAAATGTAGCTGAGATAATTTTAATCAAAAATGGTTATAAGCATTTTTTGTGTGGAATGTTTATATTAGAAACAACGCTTAAAGCTACCATCAATTTTGTATCTCAGTTACTTGCGCGAAATCAATGTTCAATAAAATTTGTATCAGCTCGACGGTAAAAATTCGATATCTTTAAATATTAATTTAGCTATTTTACTTGCTTGTGTCGCTCACCATTCGTCTCCAATTATGGTATCTACATACCGAGCTCATTCTTATTATAACTCACTTATCCAAGGAGAATTGAATAAATAATTTCGTAACAGGTGGATAGGAAGAGAAGGACCAATTTATTGGCCACTTAGATCACCAGAATTAAACAAAAGTCAGAGTTAGAAACGCATTTCATAATGTTAAAACACAAAACCTTACACACGTAAGTACATCATTTAAAAATATACTTTAAAACCGTGGCACTATGGGAGCAAAATTCGAAGATTTGTGCAATAAAAATGTTTATTTTTTTTTATTTTTTTTGTATACTGCTTTAAGATAGTTTTAAGTAGAAAATTGAATAAAAATAATAAATTTAATTAATGGAATACCCCCCTTTTACTACATTATGGTGATGTATAAAGTACAGGGTGGTGTATTTACAAATACGGAGAAAATAAAGATGTGTTTTTTTACTTACATTGTACTAAATTTAAAGACTATTGTTATTATTTTTTATGAATTTTGACAACTATTTTACAAGCACCAACAGATCGTTGCTTTTGGACCAATTTTTAACAATACAGGACGTTGAAATTGATATAATTTTTATTGAAATTTGGATACAACTTTTTAAATATCTCTTATTCTAACAACTTTGTATTCTTGTAACAATGAAGTGAGTCGGATTTTAAATTTAAAATAAAATACAGGATATCTCATTAAAAAAAAAACATATCTTTGATGCGGTAAATTGTTCTGAAAGATCCTGTATATCGGTATCTAATTTTAAAATGTAAAGCTTATAGCTATATCCTATGTTTCTAAATAACTTTTTTTTGGTAGCTCCTACAAATTTAACGGACTTTATCACAAAAGTTGATCACCCTGTATAATATATTTAAATGTAACCAAATTAAAAAAAAATTCTATCTGTTTATATATTTTTAAAATTTTTTTTTAATTTATAATTTTTAAGAGTTAAAAACAAAAAATAACTTGTTACCCCAAAAAAATTAAATGTTTAATCAAAAAGCAAATATTTTCATGTTGATTGTAAAAATCTAATCGCACGCGTTGAAAGATATTTTATCTACCTCTCATATTAATCAGATCTCTCATATTATCACAAATTAAGTGTACACTTGAGATTTAAGAAACAAATAGTTTAAGAAAAATAAATAAATCTCACGGTGTGGTTGAAATTATCTTGGCAATTAGTCAATAGCGATACAAACAAAACACAAAAGTCAGCAGTAACTTGGAAAGTAACAAACTGCGATTTTACGAAATTAATTTTAATATGTAATTATTTTATTACTAATCGTATTTCTGCATTTTTTAGCAAGCTGTACAATTGACAGGTACGAACATGTTGATTCTGTCGTTAGCCAATGCAAATCTATAACTGTTGAAAGCTTTGCAGTACCTGCCGGGCAAACTTTAAAACTACATTTACAAGCTGGTACTACTCTGACTTTTAATGGAAATATTGCTTTTGCTTACAAGGAGTGGGATGGTCCACTGATGTGGATTAAAGGAAACGGAATCACGGTACAGGGAACAAACAGTAAGGCAAATTTAATGAGTTTATTGTGTACACACGCAGAGACCTAGGTATATATATATATATATATATATATATATATATATATATATATATATATATATGTATATATATATATATGTATATATATATATATATATATATATATATATATATATATATATACAATATGATGGAAATGAAAGGAATAAATTCGTTATTTCGTAAACCGGAGACTTTAAGGAAAAATTCTGAAACCCGTCGATTTTTAATTTTAAATAAGCTATTCGTAAGAAACCATTTTTATTTTTGACGTCATCTATGTGAGCGTGATGACGTCATTGCTAAAATTTTTGAATAGAAAGGGGGGTATTGTAATACATCATTTGAAAGGTCTTTTAAAAACAACAAACAACTATTGAATGTATTTTTTTACTTTATTATTTTTATTTTTACCATGTTTTGAATAATTGTAGCTTTCGTCTGATGATGCCAATGAAAATTGGCGAAACTGTTAAACAGAGTGCACTTGGCTTTTAATCAGCTGTATACCCAATTAACCTCAACTCCATTTATATATATATATATATATATATATATATTTATATATATATATATATATATATATATATATATATATATATATATATATATATAGTGTTTCTAAATATGCGGGTGGACGGGTTATTTAATTCAACCAATTGGTTGCATATATATATATATATATATATATATATATATATATATATATATATATATATATATATTGATGTTTACACTAACGTAAACTGTCATTAATGACATCTGTTTTTATTCCTTTGCTTCTAACATTGTTCTATTATTCAATTTTTTTTTCAATTACTATTACTTAGAATCAGCCATTTTTATGTATGCAATAAAATTTTTAAAAGAATGTTTACATTAAGTCTCTTTCTAAAATTATATTTCATCATCTGTATTTTTATAACTTCCAGTCCTTATTTGAACTTGTTCTTATTTTATTTTGATTGAGCCCACACATTCATCTTAAGCCGTATCAGTGGCAATATACGCTCTTTTTTATTTGTTTTATACTCTTCTGCGTTAAGTAGCTATTTATTACTTTTTTTGATAATTAATACGTTTCATTATCGAGTCTTCAATATACACATTTAAGTTTTCATCTTATTTTTCACTAATTAAAACAAAATAACCATTAATTTTTTTTGATATTAGTTTCTATTATTTATATTCTATTACTACTAATAAATTATAAAACAAATCATTATATTTATTTAAGGTCATTTGATAAATGGTCGTGGAGAGCTTTGGTGGGACGGACATGGTGGCCACAACAATAAGAAGAAGCCTCAATTGATGATGATTCAGGCTAGTGGAAATTCAGTCTTTAAAAATATTAAGGTCAAGAATTGTCCCCTTACATGTATTGGTATTTCAGATTCTCACGGCATCACTCTTCAACAGTGGACTATTGATAACAAAGATGGAGATACAGTAAGTTGAACGGTTTTAATCATAAAATTCTATTTTATTAGTAGTTATTACTTACTAAGTATAATTTAAATATATTTAAAATAAAAGCGCAACTTCTGTATTCTGTTTTGTCACATCATACCTTTACCTTGCCTACCTGTCACGTTGTATCGTTTAATTTTGAAAGTTAATTTACCAATCTACCTACCTGCTTACCTAACTACCTTTTAAGTATATTATTTTTTCACATCTGCAAGTTGACTTCTTTATCATATTTAGCAAAGAAACACAAAGATACATAATACATAACACTTTAGGCAAAGGAGAATTTTGGGTATTTTAAATTTTGTTTAATTTGAATGAATTAATAACATCTCGTTTAACAATCGGAAATATTAACAAACATTTATCAATGATAATTTAAAATAGGTAAAGATATGTCAGAGTTTAGATGGCATCAGTAGCACAAACATTTATTAAGGCTACTTAAATTTAACTTTTTAATGAACCCTATGTCGAGTGGATAAAAGTTATTATCTACATGGTTTATTACGCTTTTAAAGCGTACAATATCTATGATATTTAGGTGGATAAGCAGCATTTCTTTATTTATTTTTTAATTATTTTGTTTTCAGTTTTCTGTCGTTGATTTTTTTTCCTTTGTCATACTAATTCTTCTAAAGTTTTGTTTTACCTAGTTTTCATTCTTATATTGAAAATAGTTTTATAGTATATCCCATAAATGTCAGAACTTTTTTTCTACTGGCTGTTTTATTTTAAATTTTATATCTTTTTTAATTCCCTTTTATGATTTTATCTCTCCTTTTCTTACTCTATCTTCTCGTGTTTTTTTGATATGGTAAAGTTTTAGGCGGTTTCATGATACTATAACAACAAGATATGCTCACTTGCTGCTCTAATTTTAATTGACTTTGCGCATGTCGTCATAGCGAGACAAAGCCAGGGGACTTGTATGTATCATATTGCACCGTATGCATCATATGGCAACGTTGTTCCATTACTGTAATGAACAACTTCAAAACTTAAACTGTTAACGGTAAGTATACCTCGATGCCATATCTTGCACTAAGAAGTCATAACCAGTTACTTTCTGTGAAAACTTGTTTTGAAAATTAATAATTAATTTGTAAAATTAATTAAAGAAATATATGAATCTACAATTTGATTGTGTGTATTACAAACAAAATAAATATTGCTACAAAACATAAATTAAATATAAAAGGCTAGCAAAATGTAAAGAATTTGACCATAAAGGAAAAGCGGGTCATAATTGAGACTTTAGACATTTATTTTACAATCTTTGTGATTTTTCTTTTGCGGTATTGTAATTATCTTTAATATTTTGTATTGAATTTTTGAATTTACTGTTTTAATATTTTGATTTAGAATTTGTAATTTAAAATACATTTTACATAAAAAAAGTAATTTTACGTCTTCGTTAACATTTACATATTTTGCAGCTTCTAGTAAGTTTTTTTAATTATTTTTTGTTATTTTATATGTGTCGCCATTATAACTACGAAAATTATGTTCCAGTTCACTATATACTACATACATCCAAGGTAACTTTTTTTAAAGATCTATTAAAAATAAAGTATTAGAAACATTTATTATCCATAGAAACATTTGCTCTGCTGTTATTAAAATTATTATATTAATTATCTGCTGTTATTAATATTAATTCTTTTTATTTATATAACTAGAATATATAACAATATGTAACATTATTTTCAATTAATAATTTAGTAATGTATTTTAGAATTATTTTTATTTTGGTGTCTCGATTCTATTTTCTATTCGCTGCAATTATTTTTTCTTTTAATTTGCTAATAATAATCATAGGATGTTTAAACTTTTTAACTTCATATAACATGTATTTTTATATACTTTTTTTAAATGTTTGATCATATCTTACTATTGTAGTAGTTTTTACTCGATTTTTTATTAGTACCATTGTTTTTTCTCTTGCTACTAATTTGTTTTAATATATGATCAATTCAGTGGCGCACCCAAGGGGGTTTTGGGTGTTAAAACCCACCCGGACCCTGTTCCGACACAATTTTAAGGACATAAAATGGTGGAGGTGGTATCAAAAAATTTCGGTGCCCAACCAAAACCCCCCCAGAGGAAAATTCTAGGTGCGCTACTGGATCAATACGTATTTTTGGTTAAAGGTAAAATATCGTCAAAATAATGTTATTTGCACTTTTTCCGTTCTAAGTGCTCTTTTATTGATTTTTCTGACTACGTAAGCTATGGCAAAATCAAAGAGTGTTAATGACAGGTGTTTCCTTGTTTCACACAAATAAATAAAACGCCATACAGATACAGTCATTTAATAAATATTGCATTAAAGATCCAATAATGGCAAAATAACATAACCTAAGTATCTTTACCCAGAAACATATAATATTTTTCTTTATTTAGCCTTAAAGATATTATTATTTAAACCTTACAACACGGTTGGTTGCTTATTTTATTAAACCTACTCCTGACTGAGTTTTTTTTTTTCGTCTAGAAAGGAGGAATAAATACTGACGGTTTTGATATTGCAAGATCCGACAAAGTAACGATAAAAGACAGTACAGTCATAAACCAAGATGACTGTATCTGTGTAAACCAAGGTCAACATTTATTATTCACAAACCTTCATTGTATTGGAGGACATGGACTAAGTATTGCAGCAGGATTATATAGTACCTATGAAATGAACACAGTCTACAACGTAACTTTTACAAACTCTATACTGGAGAACTCACGTAATGCCATTCACATTAAAACTATACCAGATGCTAATAAAAAGGGCGAAATCACCAGCATAACTTACGATAATATTAAGCTTATAGGTAAGTTTATATATGTATAAAAATGTCTGTAATTGTATATATTAATATCTGTATATATATATATATATATATATATATATATATATATATATATATATATATATATATATACAGCGTGGATATTAAGGCTTATCCCCACTAGTAAACTCCGTTATTTAAGATAAAGGTAAAAACGCTTTGGAGCTGTCAATTTTTATTTTAATAGAATTATTATATAACATAAAAAAATTGTTACCCCTTTCATCCCCTTCACTAGACAGCTACCCTCTCAGATTTTTTAAATAGCTATGGGGATCGTGCGATAGTTCGTCGGAAGAGGTTTGAAAAAAAGAATACAAAAATGTATAAGTTTGAAATTTTGTATGGCATAACGGTTTTATTAAAAAAAGAAAATATACAAAAAATAATGTCGAAAATTACATCTTTAAAAGTAAAGGAACTGGCAAATTATCCTAAAGAAAACATAAAATTACTGCAGGAGATGCTCGAAATGTTCTACATTTACTTCCTGGCAGAAGTAGATTCTTTGTTTCGTTGCCTCGCTAACCCTTCGTAAGATCTGCATATCAATCCTCTTATATTCTTTGACTATTCTTTGACGAAGTTTATCAAGTGTCGTCAACTGGCTCCCATACAGTTTGGAGTTAAGGTAATACCATAGGGAAAGATCTAGAGGAGTAAGATCTGGTGATTTTGGTCGCCACTCAATAAATCCACGACGTCCTTCAATCTTCTTGGATATAAATTACTTAAAAAAATTCGAACACGAGCATCGTAACGAGAAGAGCTCCATCTTACTGAAAAACAATATCTTGGGTAAATTCGCCTGAAATGTTTCTAAGCACATCAATAATTGCAGGAATTATTTCTGTTTCAAATAGATTAAGATAGCTTTTCCCCGTTAAATTGCCTTCGAGAAAAGAAAGGCCTATAATGTGATCCCCTAGTATACCTGCCCAAACATGTAATTTAGTGGGAAATTGAGTATGACACTCTCGAAACGATCGAGGGTTTTCGTCAGACCAATATTTTACGTTTTGTCGATGTACATGACCATTTCATCAGAATGTAGCTTTATCGGAAAAACAAATATGTCTTAAATAATTTGGATCTTGTGAAATAATATTATCTATAGTTTCACAATATTGCAGTCGTCGATCTGGATCATCCTCTGTCAATTCGTGCACCATTTTTATCTTATAGGGATGAAATTTTTGCTTTTTTAAAGTGTTTAAGATGGTTCTGTGACTTACTTCGCATTCCCGAGCAACATTTCTAGTTGAACTGGATGGATTTACTACAAATTGAGAAAAAGGAAACTACTTGCAAGAAAAGAATACTACTTGCTTTTCCTCAGAAGTCTTTTTTGTACCATCCCGTTTGTTGTTTTTGACAAAACCAGTTTCACAAAATTTGGTGAGTAATGTCGATCAATTGGACGATTCGGAAAACGTACATTAAATATTCTCACAGCTTCATGGTAGTTACGGCCTGCTTCACTAAATATTAAAATTGCTTCACATTTGTCTACTAATCTACGAGGTGGTGACATTTCAATTGTTTTGACTTTTAAATACTAAAAATTTACAGGTGACCACTAAAGTGCACCAAATCTCAAGTTCTTGTCAATATTCTTTACAATCAACAGTGCTTATTGGTTGGTTTTTATGACAGTTGTCAAAAACTAGAAACGCCAACTAGATTATTTAAAAAATTGTTCTAACCACGATATGTTTTAACGACATAAAAGTATTTATTCTGAAAAAAAAAAAAAAATTCGGTATAAACGTACAAGAAAAATAAATAAATTAATTTTGTTATACCGAATGTCTTATATTAAAGCAAATACAGTATACCTATTTTTGTATTGCTGTATTGCAAAGTGTGTCTCCAAACAATAAATCGTTATTAACAAACAGATCCTTGAAGTTAAAGTAAAGTGTGACAGATTTTAGAATTTTTCTTTTAAACCCTTTCCAACGAACTATCGCACGACCCCCATTGCTATTTAAAAAATCAGAGGGGTAGCTGTCAAGTGAAGAGGATGGAAGGGGTGACAATTTTTTTATGTTATAAAATACCTCTATTAAAATAAAATTTGACGGATCCGAGCGTTTTTCATCTTTGTCTTAAATAACGGTGTTCACTAGGGGGGAAGACTTATGGAGGGTATAATTTATCTTCTTAAATGATTTAAGAATTAGCGAACCTACTGATTTTTAAAACTTGTTGAAATAGTATTTCAACTGTCCACATTGTTTATATTATTATCTGCTTTTTCCTTATCATTATCCTCTTCTTGTATAGTATTTTTGAAACACTAGGTTTGTCCTGAACCACGAGAAACTACATTTCGCTAAAATATCACAATTTTGGTTGAATTACATAGTCTCCTCTTAAACCGTTTTTTTTTATAGTCCCTTATATGATGTAATTCTTTTCTAAAGTTGGTGCTCAACAAATTAAATTTTTTCACTAACTACAAATTATTATTAGCATCTGGATGATATTCTCAGTATTTTTGAACCAATTGATCGTACTGTTAATTTTTTAAAATTTCAGTACTATATTCTTGCGCAATGTTACTCACAGACGCAGCAATATTTACAATATTGCTGAATAAAAATCAAACTCATATTGATTGACACAATATATATTGCTCAATCATTCAATGTAATCTACAGACGATCAATATATTGTGTAATATAAATTATTGTCTAATATATTGACAATAATATTGATCGTCTAGGGGCTGTTTTAAGCGTAAATTTAAATGTACAGGGTAATTAACGCAAGTTTAGCATAATCCATAAGCTGTATTTTTAATGGTACACACTGTATATTTTTATATCTTAAAAGTTAGTTAACAATATGATCTCAACGAACTATATCATAACGGTCTATTATAAGTAATAAAGAGTGAAATTTTAAAATAATTAAATCTGGAAACCACTAATGGAATAACATTGTTCGTGACCTTATTTAAAAAAAATATGAGAAACGCTGGGGCAAGTAAACTTTTAAATTTAGATGTGCGCTTTTTAGGCATGTACAGGGTAATTCACGTTACACGTGTTTGTATGTTTATGTTTTTAGAAGGTACTTGACGATCTCCTCTCAAAAAAGTATATTATGTAGGGTATCAATATGTAGGGTTTGTATGAATTTTTTGATAAAAAATATATAATTTCAAAATTTCACCCTTTATTATTCATAATACACCTTACGTAATACAATTTATAGAGATTAGGTTGTTAGAGAGATTTTAAAACATAAAAATATACAATGTGTTCCGTTAAAAATAAAGATGATAGACTATGCTAGACTTGCGTGAATCAACCAGCACATTTAAATTTGTGTTAAAAAATTTGGTGTACACTTCTTCTTAGCCTTCTGTCGTCCATTTCTGGACATATGCCTCTCCTCTCTAACTGCGTCCACTTAATGATACAGATTAAGGCATATATATATATATATATATATATATATATATATATATATATATATATATATATATATCAATAATATTTATTTACTTATAAAACTTTGCTTTTGTTTATTAGAAAACTTATTCTTAAACAGTACAAATAATTAAGGTTAACCACTTTGATCTACAGACTATATAAAAATAAGTAAAATATTTCTATCGTTATCAAATGTCTACCATTCTATCTGCCATGACCATACCGTTTACTAATAAGTTATAATGTTGTAAACCATTTTCTAGGAATCTCGTTTTATGCCATTAATGTACAAGAAGACTATACCAACGATGGATCAACCGGACATCCTTTGGGAAACATTCCAGTTAAAGACTTAAAAATTAATAATATCTATGGAACGATGTCTGGTCCATACGCAGTAAAAGTTTACATTCTTTGTGGAAGTGGAGGTTGCTCCAATTGGAAGTGGTCTAACATCAATGTCTCAGGAGCAGCTAGGTCAAATTCTTGTAATTTTACTCCAAACGGATTTTCCTGTTAATAAATAATTTAAAACTTCTAACTAATTTATTAATCATATCCACATATTTTATTTAGGCATTTAAAAAACAAAAATTATAGAGAAAAGAGTTTCTGTGTTACTAGGCAGATAATGAATACAACAAATTTAAATTTATAGGACAAAAAAAAATCTCTACTGCATCGTTAACCAAAATAACTGTGGTTACACAATAACCACTACAAGGTGACATCTTCGTCTGCATCCAAATCGCATTTGATTATGTATTCCGCAATTTTAGACGAAAAGTAAGAAACAAACAATTGCACACCACGGTTTGTAAACCATAATTAAAGATTATTTTACAAAACACCGTCAATTCTTAACGGCACATGTGTGTCACAGCTAAGATAAACTTACCACTCAAGGCGGTAACTTTGGTAACCAATACAAAAATGATGAACTGCGACCTAACTCCGTACAAAAATATTGGTACCAGGACCAGACAAAAATTTTTATTTTTGGAAAACTTTATCCCCATTTCCGGTAATTTGACACAGTACAACATTTATACACCAAGTTTCAAATCGGTAATTTTTTTGCAACGCCGTACACTTTGGCTAGGACGGGGGTGAAAAATCTAAGGTGCAACCCTTAATTTAAACTCCATGTTTTCTGTATTAATAAGAATTGGCGGCATAGTTTCTAAAGTTGTTATTACATATTGTAGTATTGATTTATATGTGATTCATGCTGGGTCAAATAACCCATTAAAAATGTCGCATGGGGTTGTAGTCTAATTGTATAAAATACAACAATACAATTTTAAAAAAAAATTATTATTAATTTAGGTAATTATGATACTAGAAATTCTAATTCTAATGAGAATTTCTAATGACAAAATCGAATTTCGCAGAAGAGTAAACGTAGCAGTCTTATTGATTCTGAATTCTGAAGTCAGCAGAAGGCACTTCAGTTAAGGCGGCATAAAATAGCTGAGGTTGGGTATTCCACATAAAAATATTTGAGTTACGTCACAACATAAGGTTTATTTCAAGAAGAACATGGCAACGATTTGCTATTGACTTATTGCTTTAAAATAAATCATACACAACCATTGTACTTAACTTGACCGAAAAGAGACTCTTATGAAACATCAAATAAAAGACTTTTAATTATCTTCTTTAAGTGCCAATTTACAATCGGACGTAGGAATACAATCATCATTACCATATTTAATCTATCTACTGCTGTTCTGAAGAGTTTTTTTGAACTGATTTTAAAACAGTCCTTAGCATTTTTTAACCATCACACTCTCCTTCTTTAGACACCCTTCCTTCTCTTATCTTTCTCTATATTATAATTACTATCATTTTATTCCATTATCCCCTTAATACGTGCACCACATATCGTATTTCGTATATTTTGCCCATTTCTTGCAATACTTCTGTTTTCGTTTTCTTTTATACCTTTATTGTATTCTAAGCATTTTTTACGTAATACCACATTTCAAATGACTGTAGCTTATTTATGTGTTCTGGCTTGAGTGTCCAACATTTATGTTCATATTTTAGTATCGAAAACACATAACATCTCAGGGCTCTTACTCTCAGTTGTAGCCTAAGGTTCATATTGCAGAGAATCCTTTATATTTTTACTAACTCATTTCTCGCTATTTCTATCCTACCCTTTATTTCTGATGTTTGATAATTATTTTCTAAAATCCAGGATTCCAGGTATTTGTATTTCTTCACCCTTTGTATCGGTACATCCCCCAAGAGTACATTTGTCTGTGCTTATAGCTATTTTTCTTATTCTCATATATTAAGACTTTTTAAGTCTTAATATGCTCACTAATGTGCCCACTGCAGATCTTTCGAAAGACACTTTTCGCCACTCTCAGTTACTTTTTTTTGTATCAAATCAGTTTTAAATAATGCTGCAAAATTATGAAAATCGTTGGATTCCATTACTTTTACTGTAAAAGAATTCTTTTGTTTACAGATTCTTATAAGTTGTACCTAATCATACGGATGGATAATTTTCATTGTAGTTTTCTTCTTCGCCTTTTCAATAACATATTGATCTGCATCACATTGAATATGTGTATGACCACTTACAAGAAACTTGTGATCAATATACTCTATTGTACTTTTGTTTTTTAAAACGCTCATAAACATTGCTGACACGTGACTGTTTTTATTCTGGCCCTGGCATGTATCCGAATATAAACATACTCTTTTTATGGTTGATGGAAGATCCATAAGATGTCGGTACAAACATGAGGCAATTTGATTTCCTCCTCTGGCTGAAACAGACTCATTCAAAATATAGCAAGTAGCTATACCATTAACTAAATTGTGGACAGTTAGATTGTAGGTCCAGAGTTGCCGTTTGTAAACTAAAATGGATGTTTTTAAATACGGAGTTGGCAAACATTGTTGCAAATCAAAAGCAAATACTGCAGTTGTTGGATCATTTATGGCTAAAGTTTTATCACTTGACTTTGCGTTATACGCTTCTTGAGCTGCTACGTAATGCTTTTTCTGCTCTAAGATTCAGTTTCTTCTGCATATGATATTTTAATTGCTATACTATCGCATTTAGAACACGTATCTTTTTGGGGCTTTTTAAATTTGAGCCCTAGTTCATGGAATTTTGCAGAGTAGATTGTCATTGAAACACAATTTTTTATTTCAGTGTTCTCTTTATAAAGGCGATACATTTTGGCGATAGTCAAATCAGATTGTAAGTATAATTTAGATATTGTTTGTCTACAATAATGACTCTCGTATGCAGGAAATCTTCGGATATGTGCAACAAGTTCATTTAAAACTTGTTCTGACCATTTATTTTTCGGTGAATTCACATTTGTTTTACCAAACGTAGCAATTAAACATTTCTTGCATATTTTTTCTCGCTTCCCGTCAATAAAAACTTCATATTTACATGAAAATTTTCGTACTCTGTCAGAATTATTTCCTACTCGAACAGTTTTTTTTATCCACTATGCAAATTAAAGAGGATATAAAATTTGCTCTTCTATTAAGGTCTCCAAGTTGCCAGTATTCATTAAAAAGTGAACGTCTTTTGTCATCAGAAAACCTTATTTTACACTTACGGCGGCAGTCGTTTAACGGGTTCATTGTTCTTGCTGCTATTGTTTCCTTTCCTTTCCCTTTTCTGTTATATATGACTTGCCTGTATTTCGTAATACTTTAGCTAGTTTTCTCTGTTTTCTGGATCGACTTGTTTTTTAATTGCCTCTAAATTTAGCTAAAGGAGTAGGAACGTCTATATTCTTTTTCCTTCGAACTGCTGTTGTTTCGTCATCGCTTTCTACGCTGCTATTTAAATCTGAATGGCAGGTAAAGTTCGGATCATCTATTAACTGTCGTTTGTGATTTTTCGTCCGTATCTGTTAGAGGGTGTGTCAACTCTTTAGTATTTTCTAAAAAATAATCTTCCAGCATGCTCCGTGTTTGATACAAAATATCATTATTTTGTATTGGTTGTGCAGCAGAATAATGAGTTATATTGCCATTATTCTGTACGTCCGACCAATTTTTCATTACGTGGAATTAAGTATTTTCTGGCAAAATTTCTCTACTTAATTCATTCTGATTAAACTGGAAATCTACATTTAAATAATGCTCTAAATCATGCTCTAAATCATGCACTACCTGAATATTTTGTAGATCCTTTTGACACGGAACATTCTCTTTCTATGAAGGAGTATCACCGAGCCGCAAGCCCTTATCTCTTGCCGTACTGCTCCATTGCCGTACTGCTCCACCATAGGCCGATCAGACACCAGATTCTAGTCTAAGCCGCAGATTCATTTTAGAATTTTACACTGCTGCGTTACCCTTTTTGTTTTCTGAACACCGAGCTGGGGTTCGACCTCACATCCACTGAACCACTGACAGTGAAGCTAATGAGAATCCGGCCGCCCATCCCGCTTGGCTATCTTACCGCAGCAGTTACATGCAGATGTTAAATCCAGTCTTACACAAAATTAATAAAAAATACAAATTAATACTGTAAATCAATGACAACTGGCGCGATGGCAACTGCAACTGTCGTTTGTTGTTGCCATCTGCCATCTGCAGTTATTGCCGGAATAACTTTCTAAGGTTCTTGGACCCCTACTATAAATAAACAATTATTTAATGTATTGTTTTGTGAAGTCCAATTTTCTATCTATGTCTTTTTTGAAGAAATTGTCCCGTGGTTGTGTGGATGCGTGTGTGATAAACTTCCAGGGAAACAATATAAAAATATAATTAAATTGAATACAACGTAGAAAAAAGTGTTATTAATATTTATTTTGTAAAACGTAATTAATTCTCGAAGGGACGGTATTTTTTGTATACAGCGTAGGTAAAAGTTTATGGTCGGTATGGTAAAATTTAGCAATTTAACACAGATATAAAATCATATTTTCAGCGAATAGATTAAGAGTGGTAGCACTCATAGAACATCAACTACTTTATGACCACCCAGTATTTTAATTATGGATTTTCTATTCGTACAGCCTTCAAATCAGTATATGTTGTGTCCTCAATATGTAGGCTATCTTATTACCTTTTAATTTGTTTTATATCTTCATATGATTTAATGTCTTTATTTAACTGAATAAGTTTTCTTTGAAATTCTATTACTCTATGTATGTACTCGATGGGATTCATATTACTACTGAATATGTCCTATGTAGAATGTCACGTGTTATATTAAGCGACGTCTTGCGTTGACTGACACATGAATGTCACGTTCTATATTGAATGTCACGTCCTGCGTCAAATGTCACGTCATTTCACGTGACATTTCACGTTCTGTATCGACTGTCACATAACTGTTACGTCCTGTGTCGACTGTCACGTTCTGTGTCTAATGTCACGTTCAGACAGAAGCCAAACGTGTGTGTCTTGTGTGTCAGTGTCATTAACGCTTTCATTTGACACCCCATAGGTCAAAATAAGACCAATAGCAACGAATATACGTTCCAGCGCCCATTTGGCAATGCCGTCATCTTTGTTTTTGCCTATACGTATTTCCCGTCTTCACCCCATTCCAAGAAGCCCTCGTACGTCACGATCGGACCAATAGAAATTAAAATATGACGTAATGCACTTTTGGCATGCTCCTTTGCGCACGGCACATACTGCGTTTAACCCCATTTTTCATCCCCTTTCCAGCGAGACCTCGTACATCATCCTACGTTAAGCCCTTTGGTAGTTACGACCAGGGGTTGCGATTTTAGGGGTTGCTATTTAGGGGATGGCCCAGGAAATACGTAGCCTATCCAATACTATTCTTTTAATTTTTTAGCTAACGTTGTTATTTTTAGTCACATCTTCTAGTTCTAAATCGTCAATTACTATTATTCTATTAAATATTCTATTAAAACACATATTTTTTGGTCTTTTGACCATTTATACGTAGTCCCATTTTCATGATGTAGATGACATTAACAAAACTGAAATATCCGTTTATATTTTCATTGTAAATTCTTTGCTTTATGAATATGAGTATTAAATTTTATAAATTGTTGTCATCAGCTATGTATATACTAAAAGTAAACATATAGATAATATGGTTTGCGTTGAGCTGTATTCAATTTATATAAATTATAAAACTATATATATATATATATATATATATATATATATATATATATATATATATATATATATATATATATGTAAATACTTTTTTCTTTTTGGGTGTGGTAGTCAATAAAAAATAGAGCTTTGCTAAGGCCTACTATTTATTCTGAAATCCGAGCTTTCGGTGGTTATTTGCCACCTTTATCAAGGTCAGAAAGTAAGATTCATAGCATATAAAACACAACGTTAAATAACATAATGTGATCTGAATTATTGCAGGCATTAAAAATTTTAAAAACTTTAAAATAACTTAAAAATTAAAGAACATGTTACAAAGTTTAAAATGTAAAAAATAAGACGACATGTTTGACAAAAAACAGTCGTCTTCACAGGTTTGAATTCAGTCACATCTCACGAACAGAAAGAGGTAGTAGGAGGAACTATTGTTGTTTAAATAGTTCGATGTAACTACAAAAAACAAACTTTCAAACTGATGTAGATCATTTTTAATGCCTTCAATAATTCAGATCACATTATGTTATTTAACGTTGTGTTTTATATGCTATGAATCTTACTTTCTGACCTTGATAAAGGTGGCAAATAACCACCGAAAGCTCGGATTTCAGAATAAATAGTACGCCTTAGCAAAGCTCTATTTTTTATTGACTACCACACCCAAAAAGAAAAAAGTATTTACATATTTTTTCCAAACTAGTCAAAAAAAATTTTGGACTACCTTGTCTATATATATATATATATATATATATATATATATATATAATATATATATAATATATATAATATATATATATAATATATATATATATATAATATATATATATATATATATATAATATATATATAATATATATATATAAATATATATATATATATATATATATATATATATATATATATATATATGTATATATATATATATATATATATATATATATATATATATTAATATATATATATATATATATATATATAATATATATATATATATATACATATATATATATATATATATATATATATATATATATATATATATATAATCAGGTGAACTTTATCCTATTTGAATTATCAACATGGTTTGACAAATATAATCTTAAACTGTCTTCATCAAAATGCGAGACTATGTGGTATAAAATGAACCAACCTATTAGTAATCCACCATATATAAGCACAGTATAATATTTAAGCACAATCTAAATTGGTCAGACCAAATAGATAACATGATTGATTAATCCCGAAATGGCATTAATATAATACGTGCTCTTTGTAGAGTATTGTGAAGATTACACCCAAGAACACAAAAATTAATATATAATTGCTTGATACAATCACAATTAGGTTATGATGCTACTATAATTAATAACTTTTGTCAAAAAAAGTTATGAAACAATTCCAAGCTTTGAGAATAACAGATGTGATTATGAAATGTACTCCCACTAATGTCATTCTAGCAAAAAGTGCAACTACTATCGATCTACACTGTAGATTTAAATGAATTGACACGAAATACATAGCAAAAATTAGCACAACTTTAAATCAGTCCTTATTAAATATGCTTCTTGACCTAAATTATCATGGTTATCAACAAGGATATTGAAAGGAAAAAAAGCCAACATATTTGGTTGACGCCCTAACAGCAATCAAAAAGTTTTTACCATCAATGAACATAAGTGACATACCAACCTGCTACTCAAACGAATACAATATCTACACTTATAATAAAACAATAATGAAAACATTAGTTAAAAAAAAGTTTTTTGTTCAGTTTTTTTACTAGCACAACACAAAAATTGTTTTCTACAATAGGTAACTCAAACTAAACTTTAAAAACTAAGTAACTAACTTAAATTAAAATTACTATTTATAAGAATAAATGCAAACGAAAGTTAAAAATTGAAAACTTGGAAACAAACGGTAGATCTGTCATTACTTTTGACAGAATTGACAAAACCTTGGGAATAAACTATGAATAAACCAAGATCTTCATATAAGATTCCAGGCATCGAGTTAGAATTCATGGAGAGGGCATCACGTGACTAAAAACGATCTCACTTCGGCCATATTGTTAATATTGTTTTGACACTTTTGACAGATCATATATGTTTGTTTACGTTTGTTGTGTTTCGAATATTTTTAGTTTTATAATACTTTTATAGAAACTGTAATAATATATTGTGATAGTGCATAATAATGGTTTCTTGTTCTCAACGTTTCTAACTTAAATTACTAATGAAAACTTAAAATTAGGTGTCTACTCACTAGTATCTTTCCTATTATATCTAATAACTGGCATTAAATTTAGCATGCATATTCGCACAACACTTTGCTCTGCTTTTCACTTACTCACTATACCAGTTCAAAAGGCTTTGTCATTTTGAGCCTTCTCTTTAGGTTTGTATTGCCGAAGAGCTAGATAGCCTCGACGTTTACATGATATTGGAGTCGTTTTTCATGGCTTCCTGCAAATTTCTTGATTATCTGATTGATGTCTTCCATCTTGAGGTCCCGGTGAAGATCGTTGTTCCTAACGTACCAGGGCGCATCTACGATGGTTCTCAGCACTTTATTCTGGAATACCTGGATTACTTTGATGTTACTAGGCTTGGCACAGCCGCAGAGTTAGCAGCCATATGTCCATATTGGCCTCAGTATTTGTTTATAGATTAGGAGTTTATTATTTATGGATAGAGAGGAATGCCTTCCCATCAACCAATACATTTTCGCATCAAGCGTGATCCCCAAGTACTTTGCTGATGTTGCAATAGGCACTTGGACATCATTTATTCTAATTGGAATTATTAATTCTTTTATTGCTAAAATTTATATGGACTGATTTATTCTCATTCAGTTTAATTTTCCATTTTTTGGTCCATTCATGAATTTTATTTATAGAATTTTGTAGTTTTTCCGTAGCTTCTTCGACGGTGTCAATTACTACTAAGACAGCAGTGTTATCTGCGAAGGTAGCTATGGTGTCGTCTTCTAGTTCAGGTATATCACACGTGTATATTAGGTGTATGACTGGATCCAATACACTTTCTTGTGGGACACCTGCTTCAATATCCTTGAGATCAGTGTATGCATCTTCTTGTTTAACTCTAAAATGTCTGTTCGCTAGATATGATTGTAATATATTTGAATATTGTTTAGGCATGAATGATTTAAGTTTATGTATCAAACCCTTATGCCAGACTTTATCAAACGCCTGTGCCACATCTAGGAAGGTTGCAGAACAGTCGTTTCTGTTCTCTAATGATCTTTCAATTATAGCAGTTATTCTATGCACCTGGTCAATTGTCGAATCCTTATTTCTAAATCCAAATTGATGATCTGGAATTAGTTTCTTTTCTTCAATTATTGATAGGATTTCTCGCAGGAGTTTTTCACACACCTTGGATATCACGGATAGGAGTGATATTGGTCTATATGGTGTCACCTCATTGGAGGGTTTCCCAAGCTTTGGTATCATGATCACCTCAGCTACCTTCCATAAATCTGCAATATATTGTAGTGTAAAGGCAGCGTTTATTAAATTTGTTAATTTTACGATAGCTTTTCTTGGTAGATTTGTTAGCAGTCTTGCGGTAATGAGGTCATAACCTGGCTCTTTATTTGGGTCGATTTGTTCTTTAATTAACTTAGCTACTTCTTTTGGGGAGTTTGACTTGATCTTCTCATCTATTTGCTCTGGTTCGGGCCAATCCTGGTCATCGTCTTGGGCATCTTGCAACTTAAATGTGTTCTCTAGATGAGTGGCAAATCTCTCTGCCTTCTGCTGATTATTTCTGGCCCAACTACCGTCTTCCAATTTTATTGGAGGAGAATGTAATATTGGCCTTTTAATTCTTTTTGTAGCTTACCAAAGCGAGTACTCTGTGCTACTGTCGTTTGTTAGCTCTTCCAGATAATATTTAATAGATTCATTCTTAATTTTCTGGATTTCTCTTTTAAGTTGCTGGCTGGCATTGTTTAGGTTAGTTTTGTCTCGAGGGACTCTCGTTTGTTGCCATTTTCTTCTTAGTTTTCTTTTTAGAAGGTATTAAATATTGAGAAAATAACGGCAAGAGGTCACATTTTATCTGTACCCTTATATGAAAGTCACTGTACAAGAAGGAAGTCATCGAGGAAATATTTCCTTCACACTACACACTCACTGCTATGTATGAAGCTTACTAGAAGATATACCTAGATAAATTTATTAATCGTAAGATTTTAGCTGGATTTGTATGCATAGGTACGTAACATTTAATATTTATGGTACTTAAACAAACTTTGCACATAAGTAAGCTTGTATTAACGTAATAAAATTTTCAATTATCCTCTGGGTAATCATTATTATGTTTAATTACAAAGGGAGTAAGTCATATTCTTATTTGTGAAAAACGAGGTAAGTCAAACAAATATAGCTTTAAACATATTTTGTTTCCAAATACTCAGCAAAAAAATGTTAATCTATTTAGGAAAAGTACATTTAAAAAAAATCAAATATATTATTATTCTAAACAATTGTAAAAAATAATATTTTTGTAAAATTTTAAGTAGTGTTTTTCTCGTTTTCAAATTTTATGACACTTCACGCTTAACAGAGTTTTAATAAGAACCGTTATATTTTAGTCATCCAAAAGGCTAAACATGATTACCACATAAGCCTTCAAAGATGCTGATTTTTAGATTTATTGGAAAAATTGACCCTATTATATATTAATTATGGTGTTACATGATAGTATTATCCAAGCAATAAGGAAAACATTAAAAAATACGGTATTTAAAGCCAATTTAAGATGTGTTTTTGATTTTTAAAAGATTTAATAAAGTAATTTTTACAAATTGCGTTACATGCTCTGTAAAGTTACTATATAATTACGAATACCGGTAAGTCCTACAAACACGTCATGTGTTAAATATAGTTCTTATACAATTTCTAGCGCAAGAGGTAGGTAACTGTCAGTACGTAGTTGAACCTTATGGCCGTTAATTAAATTAATAGATCTTTCGCTGGTTGTCTTGCTAATTAGTTATCTTCAGTCATCGACAACGGCAAAATAACAAATTAGTTCCGAATGACATGCGATATTGTCGCCGACACGTCGTGTCATTATTCACAAACATACTACGCCCATTTTGGCTTTAATTACAAACCAAGCATATCTGTTCGACTAAGTAAATTATGCTATAGGATTTTTTCTACTAAATTCGTTTAGAACAGCTTTTCTAATTTAAGTTCTTATGTATCTCTGGAGTATTATGTATCTTTTAAGTTCATTATAAATTATGTATTTATTAATTATATATTATTATTAATATATATATATATATATATATATATATATATATATATATATATATATATATATATAAACTCATTAAAGAAGTGACTCCGTTAGGACTCCGTTACTGGTATACGAACGAGAAGGACGTGGTTTAAAACGGCTCCGATATTTAATTCGAAAATTCGGGTAGTATCGAGTTTATTTATCCACAAAGTGTTTTTCTTGCGAAATAGTGTATGTGTGAATCGAGTGTCATTAGAAAATTGTGTTTTTTACTAACTAACTAAATCGAGTTTTTTAAAAATCATAACGAGTAACCTAAATAAACAATCAGCGCTGCTAGCTCCGATCTGTTGAAGAGGCAAGTAGTGCGGTACGGGGAACCTTCACGATAAGGACAATAATTAGTGATTATTTACAAAACAATACATAGGCGTGTAAGTGAGAATTTTAACGTCAAAACACTGTCCAGAATAAGGTAAGAGATTTATAATATTTATAACAATATGGCCGCGAGAAGAGGATTAAATCAATGGGATAGTGAAGAATCTGACGATGGTAAGAGAAAGAGAGAAGAAAAAAAAAAGAAAACGACCAAGATGAAAACCCTTTCATGAAAAGCAGAAAGTTAACTAGGTCTCCACCTAAGAAAGATTGCGATAATACCGAATTGAAAGAAATGATGATCGCTCTTATGAACGAAGTTAAAGGAATACGAAAAGACCAGCAGATTTTTCAAGAAGAAATTAGCAATTTAAAAAAAGAAAATCGCGAGTTGAACGGAAAGGTAAATTTCCTGGAAAGCAGGATCGAAAAGATGGATAAACAAATCCGGAAACAAAACATTGTGATCAAAGGACGCGATTTCAAAGAAAATGAGGAACTGGAAGATGCCACCAACTTTATAGCAAGTCAATTGAATGTGAATGTGAAAATAAAAGATGTGCAGAAAATAAGAACCTCTCAAGGGAAACCACCAGTGGCGATAGTAAAAGTAGATACAATGAAGGATAAAGAGCTTATTATGAAGAATAAGAGCAAATTAAGAGGAACGCGGTATTTCATTGAAAACGATCTAACCCAAGCCGAAGCCAAACTACAGAAAGAGCTAAGAGATATGGCGAGAGAAGAAAAAGGAAAAGGTAATGAAACAAAAGTCGGCTATCAGAAAATATGTATAAACGATGAATGGTGGAAATGGAACCATAGTACCGAAAAACTAGAGAAAATGAAAAAAAAAACTGAGTCTACATAGGCACAGTGGTCAGGAAAATATGGAAACGAATAAAGCGCGGAATAGGATGATGATAGGACAATGGAATGTTAGAGGAACTTTTGAAGTAGGGGCACTAAAGAACTTATCAGATACGTTAGAGAAATATGAGATAGATATTGCAGCTATACAAGAAACTAAGCAAAAAGGAAATTTCACCATGGATGTGGGGAACTACGTGTTTTTCAACAGTGGAGACAATGAACGTGTATTTGGGGTGGGATTTTTTATAAAGAAAACATTTGCCAATCTGATGATAGATTTTGAGGCAGTCACAAGCAGATTATGTAAAATAAGAATAAGAGGAAAATATAGAAAAATAACCTTTATAAATGTGCATGCACCAACAGAAAATACAGATGAAGACGTTAAAGATAGCTTTTATGAACAATTAGAACATATGTTTTACAAAATACCATCATATGACATAAAAATAGTTGTAGGAGATTTGAATGCCAAGATTGGCAGGGAGGATGTATACAAACAAATAACAGGGGGAAAAAGTAAACATAGAGATAGTAATCTGAATGGAAAAAGAGTAATAGAATTTGCTTTCGAACACAATATGCGAATTATGAGCACTTATTTTGATCACAAAGAAATTCATAAAGGTACCTGGATATCACCAGATGGACAAACAGTAAACCAAATAGATCATTTCCTAATAGAAGCCAAACATATGAGAGCCATAAAAGAAAGCCGAAGTTACAGAGGTGCTGATGCAAATTCGGACCACTTTTTGGTCAAAATTAAAATGGAGCAAATAATACCCACAATTAATACCACTAGTTGTAAAAAAATAAAAAGATATAACGGTGCACTACTTCAGGAGGGAGAAGTTAGGAAAAAATTCAGGCAGGAAATTGAAGAGAAACTGAAAAGCCAGACAATAGTAAATGATATAGAAAGCAGATGGGTACAACTAGAAGAAAAAATTCAAGAAGCAGCCGACTCAGTATTATCAAGAAACAGACAATGTAAACAAACGGATTGGTATGATGAGGATTGTAAGAAAGCCATTAGTGACAGAAATAAAGCTAGAATAAATAGCATAATAAGAAATAATGAAGAGAGTAAAAAAGCTTATGCCGAAAAAAGACGGGAAGCAAAGAAGATCTGTAGAA
Organism: Diabrotica balteata; assembly: GCA_918026665.1. Classification (NCBI taxonomy): domain Eukaryota; kingdom Metazoa; phylum Arthropoda; class Insecta; order Coleoptera; family Chrysomelidae; genus Diabrotica; species Diabrotica balteata. Next base: position 124,311,305 of record OU898276.1, on the reverse strand, counting down.
GGAAGAAGCGTTCAAGTTTAGAGCAGAAACTAGTTCGTATTGAAAAAGATTTTTTACATAAACAAGTCAGGAATTTCTACCAAGAAATAAAACGAGACCGAACCCAGTACAAAACCACATCAAGATATTATAAAGATGAAGAGGGGAATCTGTTAGGTGGAACAGATGAAAAATTAAGAAGGTGGGCCAGTTATTTTGAGAACATATTATTATGTACGGACGACCAAGATGAAAGAGAACAAACGCAACTACAACATGAAGAAGTAAGGGACACAGATGTAAATGAAGAAGTACCTACCAAGGAAGAAATTATAGAGATCATAAAAAACTTAAAAAACAACAAAGCACCTGGTGAAAATGGTATCATTGCTGAGTTTTTAAAACAAGGTGGCGAAATGGTACAAGAAGAAATCGCTGAGTTAATACGCGAAGTGTGGATCAAAGAAAAAATACCCAATCAGTGGAAAGAAGCAGTCTTATATCCAGTGCATAAAAAAGGAGACGTTACAGAATGTAAAAATTACAGGAAAATAGCTCTACAAGATACAGTGTATAAGATTTTGGCCATATCAATTAGAAATAAAATTAAAACAAAAGTTGAAAATTGTCTAGGTGAATATCAAGCAGGTTTCAGAGCAAACAGATCGGTAACTGACCAAATTTTTACAATGAAACAAATTTTAGCTAGCTCATATGAATTCAACCTAACAGTACACATGCTGTTTATTGATTTTAGAATGGCATATGATACTATAAAAAGAAATAAAGTATATGAAGCACTAGAATATTTTGAATTTCCACCAAAAATAGTAAGACTGACTAAATGCATACTCAATGATACTAAAAGTAAAGTCATGTTAGAAGGACGGGTTTCGGATAGTTTTATCACCAATAGAGGTCTGCGACAAGGTGATCCGTTATCAACAGATTTTTTCAATTTGATCTTAGAGAAGATTTTACGAGAATGTAACATCTACACTAGAGGCACAATATATCATCACAGACATCAATGTGTAGCATATGCAGATGATGTTACCTTAATAACAAGGAGACCTGCAGAATTAAGAGAAATCTTTATTAGAATAGAGAGAATAGCCAGAGAATATGGTTTAGAAATAAACGAAGAAAAAACAAAATATATGGTGATGAGGGGAAACGAAAATCATCTAGGAGAGTCCTTTAAGGTACAAAGCCCAAGTAAAGAATATAACTTTGAAGTTGTTAGCCAATTCGACTACTTGGGAGTGACACTAACAAATAGGAACGAAGAGAACCAAGAAATCTTAAAAAGAATGGCCAAAGGTAGTAAGAGTGCTGGGAGCCTGACTAAGATACTGAGGTCGAAGATAATATCCAGAACAGCAAAAAAACGAATATATACAACAGTTATCCGACCTACAGTACTCTATGCTAGCGAGACCTGGACACTAAATAAAGATATGGAAGTAAAATTAGATAGATGGGAACGAAAAATTCTTAGAAGGATATACGGAGGTGTAAAAGAGGGGAACATCTGGCAAAGAAGAACGAATGAAGAAATAATGCAAATATATGGACAACCAAAAATAACAAGACTCGCGAAAATTCAAAGATTAAGATGGCTCGGGCATATAGCAAGAATGAAGGAAGGAAGAGTTCCCAATGAATTAATAAACACGGAGGCTGGTACAAAAAGAAAAAGAGGCCGCCCCCGAAGAAAATGGCTGGAGTCGGCAAAAGAAGATCTGAAGTCGCTGCGGGTACAAGATTGGAAAAACTTAGCACAAGATAGAAAGAAATGGAAGAAAACCGTTGAAGCCTTGGGCCTTTGAGGCCTGTTGAGCTAAACTATATATATAAAGAAGTGACAGGTCATACAAAACCTTGCAGTTTTAACAGTATTGTGAAGAACAATAAATTAATTACTGATCCCAAAATTTACTTCAACATTGGAGAAACTACACACAGCAATTATACTCAGACAACACTAGAAGAAACTCTGAAAGTAAATATAAAAGTGAACACTCCCTCAAAATATTGAAGTCAGAAGTTGTAAGGGCAATCAAACAGAGCAAATGGGGAAAAGCACCAGGCCCAGACGACATATACATAGAGATTCTTACAATGTTGAGTGAAGACAATTTAGACCTCTTGGTAGATCTTTTTAATCACATTTATGGGTCCGGTCAAATACCTCAGGACTGGCTTCAATCAACCTTTATACCAATACCAAAAAAGTCAAACGCTAATAGTTGCGACCAATTCCGAATGATCAGCTTATTGAGCCAGGTCCTAAAAACTCTTCTTAAAGATAATTCACATAAGAATATACAAAATATGTGAAAGATACATAAGCCTCACACAATTCGGTTTCAGACAAGGATTTGGCACAAGGGAAGCACTTTATAGTTTAACTGTCCTACTTCAGAAATGCAGAGATCAGCAAAAAGATGTCTTCCTATGCTTTATAGATTACCAGAAAGCGTTTGATTGTGTTAATCATTCAGAAATACACTCACCGGCAAAATTAACGGAACACCTTAAAAATGGGACATGTTAGATGACTCGAATTTCCTAAACCTGTTGTCCGATTTTAGTGATTTTTTTAGTATGTTATTTAAAAATATCAATGAAATAATATTGTTGCTAGACAGGTCAACGTCATTTTATACCGGGTGTAACAATCATACTGTGTTTTTTCCTTAAATTTCGAAACACCCTGTGGAATATTCTAGCATATATAAAATATTTAAATTAAAGCTCAATTATAGTCTCAGGCTTTCTTAACATTTTCTTTTTTGATTCATTTGCTTGTATTGGATAATAAAAAAGTTAGGTACGTTAACAACTAGCCACGTTTTTCATCAATAAATGCTCATTTTCTTCTTAGTTTCACCAGCATATTTAAAGGAACAACCATAAAATCTGAGTATTTTCTCTCTAGTCTATATACTATTTAGATAATATCCGAATACGAATGTTGGTGAAGTATTTTGAATTTATATTACAATGGTAGTACAATATAAAACCTGTTTATGAAATAAAACACAAAGATGTCAGACTCAACAAAATACGGATTTTAAATGCATTAACTTTATTGTACAGTTTGAACTTAAATTGTTTTTTTATGCATTTTTTTGGCTTTAATAGCGTGTGTTTCCCCTACGAGCTCTTACAACTGCAGTTATTCGTCTTCTCATACTTCTGATAACGCTATCGATCAGTTGTTGGGCAGCCTCTCCCATTCCTCAATCTTTTGCAATTGTGACTTCTTCTCTGTTTTGAATAGCAGGAACCCGTGCCCTAAGTTTTCTGCCTAGCATGTCCCACATATCCTCTATCGGGTTTAGGTCTGAGGAACAAGCTGGCCAATTCATCGTTGTTATACCCACTTGTAATAAGAAATATCTTACACTTACACTCTTACACTATAAAATAAAATTTTCGCCAATATATGGTGAAAAAGGTACCACATGGTCTTGGAGAATATCTCTGATATACTTATCTGCTGTTAATGCTCCACCATCAATCACCACTAACTCTGTTATTGCTCCCAAACATATACCGCCCCACACCATAATTGAACCTCCACCAAAAGGTACGGTCGTAGTAAAATTGAAAGGGGCATTTCGTTCTCCTTGGCGTTAATACAATCTTTCTCTACCGTCGATGTAATTTACACAGAAACGGCTCTCGTCCGTAAAGAGAATTTGACTCCAGTGGTTATCATTCCAATTTTGATGTACTCGACCAAATTGTAGTCGTGCTAAACGATGGTGTCTCTGGAGTCTGGGAGCTTTTATTGGCACATATGACTTGAGACCGGCTTCTTTAAGTCTCTTTCTTATTGTACGCTCAATTAAATACAAGTTTGTACTTGTTATGAACAGACAGAATGACTGTAAAATGTAAAACACAATACAAATAAACAAATTAATTTGACATTTTGACATTTAAGACTTTCTTGTGACAAGGAGCTTTTAAAGCTATGTAGATATAGTCTATAAAATACAAATATAAAGAAATATTGCATTAATAACAGGTTCCTTTAAATTTGCCGGTGTGTGCATTAAATTGTTAACTTCTCATAGCCTACCTTAGGCTTGTTTTTAATCTAAGCAGAAAATGAGGATTTATTGATGAAAAACATGGCTAATTGTTAACGTACCTAACTTTTTATTATCAAACATAAGCAAATGAATCAAAAAAGAAAATGTTAAGAAAGCCTGAGGCTATACTTAAGTTTTAATTTCAATATTTTATATATGCTAGAATATTCCACAGGGTGGTCCGAACTTTAAGGAAAAAACACAGTAGGATTGTTACACCCGGTATAAAATGACATTGACCTGTCTAGCAACAACATTATTACATCGATATTCTTAAATAACATACCTATAACATACTAAAAAAATCACTAAAATCGGACCACAGGTCTAGGAAATTCGAGACATCTAACATGTCCCAATTTTAAGGTGTTCCGTTAATTTTGCCGGTGAGTGTAGTAAGATTGCTCCAGGAACGTTCGATAGACGAGAATGACCTTAAAATCATACAGAACCTTTATGTGAATCAAGTGGCATCTGTGAGAGTAGAACTGGAATCTACATCATATTTCTCAATCGAAAAAGGTGTACGACAGGGTTGTGTTCTGTCACCCCTCCTTTTCAATCTTTAGTCTGAAACGATTTTCGATAGAGCCTTAAGTGACACTGAAGATGGAATCAAAATCAACGGACAGACTATCAGTAATCTTCGCTATACGGTCATAATAGCTGATAGCCAAGAAGCGCTACAACGACTAATACATAAAATAAACACCGAAGGAGAACGACTGGGCTTGAAGATTAATATAGATAAGACAAATGTAATGGTGGTTAGTAGAACACGAAATATGCAATTAAATATAAGAGTAAAAAACAAGAACATCCAAAAGCTCCCAAAGTACAGATATCTTGGTAGTTGGATAACTGAAGATCCAGATCCAGACATAGAGACACGTAGCAGGATTGAGCAAGCCAGAACAGCATTTACCAATATGAGAACCTTACTAAGCAACATCAGCCTCAACTTAACACTTCGATATCGCTTTCTAAAATCTTACATTTACTCCATACTGCTATATGGTGTAGAAACCTAGACCATAAGGGCCACTGTGATAAACCGATTGGTGGCCTTTGAAATGTGGGTATTTAGAAGAGTACTTAAAATTCCCTGGACAGATCATACAACAAATGTCGAAGTATTAAATCGAATAGGCAGAGAACGAGAATTGCTGCCAATAATAAAAAGAAGAAAAACTGAAGATAGAATTAAAACGAGGCATCGGAAGAAAGAAATACTCATGGCTTAAAATCATAAGGGATTGGACAAACCTCGATACCCATGCACTTTTTAGAGCCACACAAAACTGAGAGGAGTGTGCCAGAATTGTCGCCAACATTCACTAATTGGATAGGGCACCATAAAAAGAAGAAGAATAAATTATATAAAATTTCAGCTAGATATATTATACAAAATTAGTAAAATAGAGATCAAAATGGAAACAAGAAAATAAAAAATGATAAGTGATCAAGAAAGGTTGCCGTTGTAAATAATAAGTTAAATTTATCACTTCATTTTTCTTTACCACTATGTGCAGCCGGCTTTCCTAATTGTATTTATTTATTATACGTTTTAATCTTGAGTCATAGTGAGAAATCAAATATACCATTTTTCATAGTGAAACACTTGCACATCACGATTTATACAAATTGACGTTGTATGTATTTAAAATTTCCAGAACATGAACCTTAGAGTTCAAATTTTCCTAAGGCACTGGTTTCTCTGAACAGACGTAAGCCGTGGCCGTCGACGTTTGGACGTTGCGGCTAACGTCCACACGTCGTCGGTAACGGTTTTTTTTTCATGTTGTGGTTATATCAAATTGATACATATAAAAAATATTGGAAAACACATTACAAGCGATTTGTAAACACATGAAACCTCTACAATTACCAAAATTAACAAGAAGCAAATTGGAAGTTGTTGCCAAAGATTTTTTAGATAAATGAAGTCTTCTTAATTGCTGCGGTGATTTAGACATTGTCGTATACAATGTCCATTGAACAGTGGATCCTGATTCTACAATAACAAACATTTTTTTCCATTGTTTTGTTTAGGAGGCGGAGAGTTTAAATTGTTACATCACCTTATGAAACTTTAACCTATTATTCAAAGTGAAATGGATACAGAAAAACGACAATATAACTACCGGTTGAGTAGATCCCGAAGAACGGTCAAAAGTGCGTTTGGAATGCTATCAAACACTTTTCGAGTATTACATACGCCGATATTGCTTAAACCAAGTACAATTGATTATGTAATACTTGCTATTTGCTGTTTGCATAATATGTTAATAGATGACAAAACCGAAAACATTCGTATTAACAGCAATACTAATAACGGCGTTCCCAATAATTTAATTTCTTTAAAAAGGAATGGTGGATATGCTGTTGTAGCAGCAATGCATTTCAGAAACGAACTAAAATAATACTTGTATTCGCCATCTGAAAGGGTCACTTGGCAGTCTCACGTTGTATAAGTGTTAGAATTAAAAATTATATTTAAATTAATTATTGCATTATTTGTACGTATTTGATCTTGTTCTTTTTACGTTTTGCTTTCGCCCGTCATAACGTCCACCCGCTGCAATGCTTCGAAACCATATGAACGGACACACGCAGCGGGTAAATGCCAACTGTCGACGCTAGCAATGACCGCTGGCGTGTCGGAGAACCAAGTGCTTACACTAGGCGCTGGTTTCTTTGAACATACGTCAGCGGCGACGGACAACGACTGCCGTCAACGTTAAAGTCGATTCAGACACATCAGTCACGTCTCGTCATAGTCCTGGCGCCGAACCGAACAATCCGTCATACAAAATATTCTTTAATAGAAATATAGCGCCGGCATGCACATTCATCAGTTGACGAACAGTTTTCCAGCTGTCAGATAGTTGATAGTTCTGTGACCAAACAGGACCGGTTCGACGCCGAGACTGTGACGGGACTGATATGTATGAATTGACCTTTAGAATGCTGCGCCTAAGGCGCTGGTTTCTCTGGTCTACGCCGGTTTCTACGGCCTAAGCCGCGGCCGTAGACATATGGACGTTGAGGCTAACCTCCACACGTCGTCGGTAACGATTTAATGGTTTCTCTAGAATTAGTTAGTTTACTGGTAGATATCAATAGGTATAGACGTCGATTATTAGGTTAGATTAAAAATACAAAGAACTTTATGAATAATGAAAATGGTAATAAAAAAAATGTTGATGAAACTGTTATTTGAAGAAGAGGAAGATATTGAATTAATAATTAGAAATTTAAAGAAAAGAAGACAGACTCACAATATATTTAAAAATAGAGAGAATGAAAGGACATTTAGTAACTTAATTCATACGCATCTTAAATGTGATAATGAAAAATCCATACAATATTTTCGATTATCACAAAAACAGCTACTGTTCGTTATGAATTTTCAGTTACATCTCTGTTAATATTTTACAAACTTGTAACCTTGTTTCAGTAATAATATGTGATGTAAAGTTTGAAACAGTATCAGCCATGAATAGTTGAAAAAATTCGAGAAATCTGTCCATTCGAAAAATTTATGAATAGAAGATTTTTCTGGTACAGTTTCTGTCTAGGTTAATATTTTTTCAAATAACTGATCATTCACTTGCTGCCTCTTTTCCAAAATACTGATCAAAATAAAAGATTACTTGTATTCGCCATCTGGAAGGGTCACTTGGCAGTCTCACGTTGTATTGTATAATTGTTATACCTAAAAATTATGTTTAAATTAATTATTACATTATTTGTACGTATTTGATCTTGTTCTTTTTGCATTTTGCTTTCGCCCGTCATAACGTCCACCCGCTGCAATGCTTCAAAACCATATGAATGGACACACGCAGCGGGTAAACGCCAACCGTCGACGCTAGCCATGACCGCTGGCGTGTCTGAAAAACCAAGTGCATACACTTTTAAGGTCCATTCAGATACATCAGTCACGTCTCGTCACAGTCCTGGCGCCGAATCGAACAATCCGTCATACAAAATATTCTTTAATAGAAATATGGCGATGGCATTCACATTCATCAGGCGACGAACAGTTTGCCAGCTGTCAGATAGTTGATAGTTCTGTGACCAAACAGGACAGGTTCGGCGTCGGGACTGTAATGGGACTGATGTGTCTGAATCGACCTTTAGGCCTAGCATTCAAACGTTGAGGACAGCCGTTGTCCGTTGCCGCTGACGTGTGTTCAAAAAAACCAGCGCCTAATGAAGTAAATCATGGCATAAATTAATAATATTATATTACCTTTTTGTTTTAGTTGAAAGTTCTTTAACAAGTAGAGATGGAGAATCCAAACACATGTTTCCATCATTTGAGATACCCCATTGTACTAAGTATTGGTAAAAAACAAATTAATTATTTTCCAATTGGTTACTATTTGTTGAAACTTTTTAGTTGCAGAACACATTTATATACAGTTACCAAGCAAAGAGATTTTAATTATAAAACTGATGAGATTAAGGATTTAAAAGGTAATTGTAGTTAAGTTTTTTTTTTTTTTAGTTGTTATCAGCTGATTTGTAAACATTCTCTAATATGATTAATTATAAAATTAACAGTTTGCTTAACCTTCGGATAGTGATACTACAGTTTTTTATAAGTTTAGTTGCCTCCGTGTAATAGACCAGATAGGGCTTAAAAGTAAAAATAGGAGCTTGCCTGTGCTCATAATCTCCTATTTCTAAAATTTAATCAAACTATGGAAAGGTACTGAAACATTCTAGTACTTACAATAAATTGTTTTAAACTCACATCATGAAAATGAACTCCGACATAATAGACTACATCGAACAGAAGAGGTTAACCTGGTACGGACATGTCAGAAGAGCAGACCAAAATCGGTGGATAAATAGAATAACAGAGTGGAGCCAGATAGGAAGAAGAAAGAGAGGCAGACCCCGAAGATAATAGAGTAAAAAAACTTATATAGAAAAGTTTTTTAAACTATATTAAACGACCTAATAAACCAAGTAAAAGGTCTTACGTTTACTGCGACACAAACCTAAAAGAAAGTAAACTAACAAACAAATTAAATAAAAGAAAAAATGGTAAAAATGAAAAAATCATCAGCTGTATTTAAAATAAAATCAATATAAAAATTTACCTGAAAAATTTGCTGAGAAAAAGTTATGAAAGGTGGGAAAGATACCTACTGATATTTTAGACATCAATGTATCGTAAACATCTCTAAAAAGAGAACACAACCTTGCAGAACATAAAATATATCGATAGAAAACCTGAACATACATATTGAACCTGAATTAATTCAAATTGGTTAGGAAAGAAATAAAAGTTCTGTTGTACCTACTTTAGATATAGGAATATATAAGATATTTGTTGATGTTGATAAGTGTTTCACTTCTATTAATTACTCTTAAATTATATAACCTGTTTAAAATTCTTTATATAGAGTGCTGGTAAATAAATATTATTGTCAACATTAAAACTTAAATTTGTCATGCATCCTTAAGGATATGATCTGCATATTAATGTTTGTGTATATTATTGGATAGTTTATTCCTAGGTAATTGATATATTATACATACAGTAAAATGGGCAAACACTATAATAAATGCAAATTTTTCAGCTAAAATGAAGCGTAGACGAAACGGTAATTGATTTTGTATTGACAATAAGCATTGTGTGGGAAAAGTAAATGATGCTTATTATAGTTTAAACCGCTTCTTTCTTTTTTTTTATTCTAGAGTATATATCTTTATAGCTTCTAAATAAAAATATCTGTTTTAAAATACCTATACATAGGAATACGATGAAAAAATTTATTATATCCCTTGGAGGCTACCAGCTCATGCAATTTAGTATGCAATATTCAATAGGTATTACCAACACAAATGACAAAATTGAGGTAGGCAGAAATATTATACAGTCGCGTAATTAACTATAAGCGTGGTTTGGTAATGGTCAAATAAGTTTGCATATGGTAATATTTTGAAAAACGGTCAGCCCAAACCGGTTTTTTAATATATATTAATATATACATGATAATTTGTCCTCAGTTCATTCAGCTCCAATATTTAAATTTACTAAATAATTTCTTAAAATTTAAATCTACGAAGACAAAAACACACTTTTACCATGTTAGTGTATCTAAACGTGTCGACCTATATACAGGGTTTTTCAAAAAGGTATGTAATAAATTAAATTAAGCATTCCGTGGACAAAAATAAATTGATTGAATCCAGCTTACCTTAATACAAAAGTGTACACAAAAAAAGTTAAAGCCCTTTGAAGTTACAAAATAAAAATTGTCTTTTTGCATTGTCCTCTAAACTACTTGAAATTTTTCTAAAAGAATTTTTCATACAAAAGAGAAAACAACATCTAAGCGCACAGAAAAAATTTAAGGGGGTTGTGCAGCCCTAACTTTTGAGTACGTTCAAATCAAATGAATTTTGTGGCATCATTAGTTTAACACATTGTTTTTAAAACTTTTTTGCCTGTTATCACTTTTTCGAAAAATTAGTTGTTTTCTAGTTGGCCATTAAATTACAATTAGTTTTTACGGATACAATAATTACGAACAGTTCCATCAGTAATAGTCAATAATTTGAAGCTATCATTTATTGTGTGAATAAGATTAATAATAAAAAATTTGATATTGCAATGGCCTACACATTTCACGAAATGGCAGATATGCATTTAACTTTGGGTAAGTTTGTAACGAAAATATTTTGCCTACCACACGGGGTAAGATTATGGGGTATAAAATTGGAGACTGAAACTAAGGGGGTGGAGATAAGGCAAGCAAAATAATCGGTACTTGTGCGAACGGCACTCAGGGTTTGGTAGGAGAGCTGAGGTCGTGGATAAGTAAAAGATAAGGGGTTTGGATTGGGGCAACTACAAACAAATGAAATAAAGGGGTACTTATACAAATATCTTAGGACAAACAAAAAAAAAGAAACAGGAAACACCTCTAGTAATTTATATAGAGCGCCACTTTGAGGTACCTAATTATAACTAGTACAACAACTAGTTGTAACTAAAGAAACAATTATTAAAAAGTCAAAACATAAAAAAAAACCCATATTTTTCAAATAAAACTCAAAAAAGGGTTACTTAAAAAAAAATAAACAAAATGTTAAGAAAACAAAATTTAACATTTATTAGTATTTTACCACAAACAGCTACAAAACATAGAGAACACAAAAATGCTCAAAAAAAAACAATACAAAAATATTACCACGATAGTCGCAAAATACAAAAAACTTACATGCGTTCTACTAATTTACAAATTCAGGAGATGCTACAAAAACTTACTAATGTTCTGACGTATAAACTGTGGCAAATATAAAAATTTTTACAAATAAATTTTTTTTTAATTCTTTTTAAATAATGAAAGCAATTATTACTTTAGCAAAAAAAAGTCTGTTTTTACTCTGAAAATTAAAACATTAAATGTTACCTTGATTTTTCACTAGCAATTTTGCACTCAAACTTTGAAACTTGCTACATCTCTGGGACTGAAACTGCAAGGACGAAACTCTGGAACAAAAGGAAACCATTATCATTCTCAGGAACGAAGATCTGACGTAGATGGAATTGGATCAAACAGGAAAATGACAACAAGACTGATGGAACATCTTACATATGGCTTCAAAATTATATTATGTTCTGGTATACTACACAAATTATTTTTTTTACTACTACATATTTCCACTAAAGGTGCCAAAACAGAAGAACACAAATTCGACGGAGAATTTGCGGATCCATACTCTCGATCCACACAGCGAACCAAGTAAGAATTAATCTACCTTGCCCCTACGGCGACCCAAGTAAGAATTTATATCCATACCGGAAACTACAACGACCCAAGTAAGAATGACGAACCTAAAAATTCGTTCATATAAATTGAAAAAAAAAAAAAAACAAACGCCGAAATAACAAAACGCAACGAAACAACTTAGGTATCCATTTGCGACGTATAAAAATTATAATGCGACTTCGAATAAAACATTAAAAGAAAATGCCGAGAAAATACTTACACATCTATAAAATAATAAACAACTCTCAAATGGTTGTATTACTTGACGACGGTGAAAGGAACGCAATATTATTTGGGTTTCAAATTGAACGATACGAACGAAAGATACATTAAAAGATTTTTATCAACATATATGAGGGAATTTCAATATATTAGATATACGAGGGGATTTAAATATACACGATAAATCGAGATCCTGCAGTTTCAGGACGACTGAAGGACGACTTTTGCCTCGCGATAGAAACCTTTTATCCATAATGGAAATATTTCAGAGCTAACGACTCATCAAGGTAAAGTACTAGACAATGCAAAATAGCCAGTATCCAAAGCCTAAATACTATACGGTACAGACATCAATTGAAAGCAAGACAATATGGCTTGTCTGTTTTACCTACTTTTGTATTGAGTCTGAATAATTGAATATTCATTTCCTTCGTAGCTAAAGATAAATCATAAAAGATGAAACTTTTTATACACACTTATTGTTTTTGAATTGTACACATATTGGCTTACATATGTCATTTCTTTCAGTCTTTAGTGTGTTGAGGGCATGATGATGCTGTATAATTTGTAAACAGCGAATCCGGTCGTTTAATTTTTCGTTTAATAAAAATCTACAACCTAACACGGATATTGAGTATAAGAGTCTAGTGCTAACATTCTTGAATCAGTAAATTTGCATAAAATAATGTTTTTAAGTAAAATTTTACGAGGAAACTAAGTTCCTGTAGCTGGCTGTATACCATATATCACAAAAAAAATTTGTTAAAATCCTTTATAAAAGGTATATAAAATTGCCTCAAACGGGCTATCACAAACACATTGCAAAACGTTTTCGGATTAAACAATCCATCATCAGTGCAAACCTGAAAGTATATAACCACTTTAATTAAAAAGAACGTTAAATGAAAATGTTGACAAAGGTTAGAACAAAATGTGGTTAATACTTACGGTTGTACATGCTAGTAGCCACCAAAATATGTGGGTAAAAACCCCTTAAAAGTTATAAATTTGAAATTGTTTTACATTATTAGTGTTTCTAAATTGTGATGGTTAAGTTACCGTTGGATAGGTAACATGGTGGCGTATGACTCTACATGAGTAAAATGGTCCTGAGACGAAGTGCCTACGAGGACCTGTTGATAACAACCATAGATAAATAATATAATAGTAGAAATAGATAGGCAACTCAATGTATAAATTTCGTTCATTAGGCCCCTTGCGGCTGGGGTCAATACTAATCATCTTTTGGCGGCAAATTCGAATGAACACCCCTTACATACATACCCTTTAGCGCCTCTTGTGGGCTATTTCGTTACTAATTAAAATTTATTGGAAAATAAGATATAAAAGATGCACAATTTTTCTAGATATACGTATATTTATTTGTTGTTTAAGATAAAACAGTTATAAAATAATTACATAATATTTATTACACATATTTGCAGAAGTTAAATACTATTATTTTTTGCTTCCTGACGACTTACTATCATCCTTTTTGTAATTTTTCCATGATTTGTATACAACGAACAACACAATAATTCACGTTTAGTTTTGTTACTAGCACTACACAAAAATTCTTTGGTACAATAGGTAACTCAAAATAAAGTTTAAAAATTAAGTAACCAAATTTAAATTAAAATTACTAAGAATAAATGCAAACGAAAGTTAAAGATAATAAAATAAAATTGAAAACTTGTAAACAAACGGAAGATCTGTCATTACTTTGGATTGACAGAATTGACATTACGTCGTTTGATTGTTTTATTTGGTTTATGATTGGTTAAAGTCTTCGTGAGAGAGATAGGCTGTCATTTCTCTTTATTAACTCGCTGGGGTCAAAGTGATGGGGGAATGAACCAAATCATTCATATAAGATTCCAGGCCCTGATAACAACTGATTATAATGACATTGTTGACAAGTTAGGACGGATGTTGTGTCAGAGCAGTCAGTGTAACTTATGGTAGTTGTCTAAAATTGACAGATGTCAGCCTTATTTAAAATTAAAAAAGTTAAAATTATAATAAAGTAACAGTATCAACCATCAATATTGTAATCTGTATTGTAAATTAATCAGATAGGTATATTTGTAACATTGAAAATTGGTTTTTTAAAAATTAATGTAGGTCAACTAGAATTTATGAAATTTTGTGGGATTGATAGGCAACCAACTATACATGTATATAGAGATTATGTATATATAGAGATTTTGTCAAAAGGCCCTGTATGTTGTGAGACATTTGGTACCTGGAAAATGGTAAAAATACACATGTGGGAAGATGGGTCCTAAAAGATATATTATTGAGTATTGATGTAATAGGTGGAAGTGTGTTTAGATCTGTTATTGAGCTGAGATGTAAATGTGACAAGAATGTGATCATAATATGGTGTTCATGTAGTACTCAACTTAAAACTTAAGTATGGAAGGCCCTTTATGTCAAAAAACTACATTTGGTACCTAGTAAAGATAAATAAAATAGATTTTTAAGTTATAATTGAGTAAACATGAATTACTGGTTATGTGTGTAAAGTAAAGATGGTAGGTTGTTTATGTGTGTGGGCAAGTATGCCAGACTGAAAGAAATTTGATGGCTGAAAGATGGTTAGGTGTGATATTGTTCCTACATTGCTCGAGTTATAACTCAAGAAAACAAAAGGCCCTATATGTTAGAAGAAACATTTGGTACCTGAGAAATATAAAAGTAAAAAGGATGAGTTATAAGTTAGAGTGTATGTAGGTGAAAAGTTAACAGGCTTATGGAGTGTATTGTGACAATATGTGGAAATGTAAGAGTAATTGTGTTTAAGGTGGATCTGTCAAGTTTATTAAAGATGTGTGATGTTTAAATGTTATTGTAAAGATGAATGGGAAAACTACAAAAGACTGAGGACCACAGAGACCCGAAAACCAAACCTTGAGGGAAATTGGATGAGTGAAAAGAAGTTGTAAATGATAATGAAAAACGCAGTATGAAAAGGTGAAGATGGGTGATTGAGTGGGTGATGGTGTATATTAATGAAAATTGTTTTTGGAGAGAATGTGGCATGAACTGCTCTGAAATTATTTTGTTGGGAAGGAGCATGGAGAATATTGGTTATTAGGTCAGATTTGACGTTTAGATGCCTAGACAGAAGTGAGGAAAGACGAGAAAGAAGTGAGGAGTTGGATATATTGAACACCTTAACAAAACATATATCTTATCACCTACTAATCATCCTTAGCCCCCTCAAACTTTGTTCAATATATCCAACTCCTCACTTCTTTCTCGTCTTTCCTCACTTCTGTCTAGGCATCTAAACGTCAAATCTGACCTAATAACCAATATTCTCCATGCTCCTCCCCAACAAAATAATTTCAGAGCAGTTCATGCCACATTCTCTCCAAAAACAATTTTCATTAATATACACCATCACCCACTCAATCACACATCTTCACCTTTTCATACTGCGTTTTTTATTATCATTTACAACTTCTTTTCACTCATCCAATTTCACTCAGGGTTTGGTTTTCGGGTCTCTGTGGTCCTCAGTCTTTTGTAGTTTTCCCATTCATCTTTACAATAACATTTAAACATCACACATCTTTAATAAACTTGACAGATCCACCTTAAACACAATTACTCTTACATTTCCACATATTGTCACAATACACTCCATAAGCCTGTTAACTTTTCACCTACATACACTCTAACTTATAACTCATCCTTTTTACTTTTATATTTCTCAGGTACCAAATGTTTCTTCTAACATATAGGGCCTTTTGTTTTCTTGAGTTATAACTCGAGCAATGTAGGAACAATATCACACCTAACCATCTTTCAGCCATCAAATTTCTTTCAGTCTGGCATACTTGCCCACACACATAAACAACCTACCATCTTTACTTTACACACATAACCAGTAATTCATGTTTACTCAATTATAACTTAAAAATCTATTTTATTTATCTTTACTAGGTACCAAATGTAGTTTGGTTGAGCTACAGGTCCTGATGAGATACCAGCGGAAATTATAAAATTAATCGCAGAAGATCAAATAGATATACTAAAAGACTTGTACAACACCATATATGATACAGGCGTCATTCCAAAAGAATGGCTTAAGTCGACGTTCGTGACTCTACCGAAAAAAGCTAACGCTAGAGAATGCTGTGACCATCGAACCATCAGCTTAATGAGCCACACTCTAAAGATATTCTTGAAAATTATACATCAAAGAATTTTCAGAAAACTGGAGCAAGATATTAGTAACACGCAGTTTGGCTTCAGAAACGCAATGGGTACAAGAGAGGCCTTGTTTGCCCTGAATGTATTGGCCCAAAGATGTATGGATGTTAACCAACCTCTTTATGTCTGTTTCCTTGATTACAATAAGGCATTTGACAAAGTCAGACATAATCGCCTCCTACAGCTACTTCAAGATAAAAATCTGGATATGAAAGATATTAGAATAATATCAAACCTTTACTTTAATCAAGTTGCATCTGTAAAGGTTGGCAACGAACTATCAGAAGAAATAGAAATACAACGAGGGGTAAGGCAGGGATGCATATTGTCTCCGCTGCTTTTTAACCTCTATTCAGAAGAGGTAGTTCAGAAGGCACTAAAGGAAACATCAAGTGGAATTAAAGTCAACGGAGAACTTATAAATAACATCAGATACGCCGATGATACTTTAGTAATCGAAGAGTCAGTTGAAGAATTGCAGGTTCTGATAAATAAGATTGTAGACAGTAGCGAAGAGGCTGGACTTACTTTAAATATCAAAAAGACGAAATTCATGACCATCGCAAAGACACAACAACAGGACACGTTATGGATTAGGGACGAACTCGTTCAAAAGGTGAACAGATATACATACTTGGGAACAATCATAACCGAAAACAACGATTACACACAGGAAATCAAATCACGTATAGGAAAAGCCCGATCAACATTCAATACTATGAGAAAAGTACTTTGCAGCAATGATCTGAGTCTGCAACTTAAAGTACGAATGCTTAGATGTTATGTATTTTCTGTGTTATTATATGGAATGGAGGCTTGGACGCTTAAAAAAGATATAAGTAACAGAATAGAAGCGTTTGAGATGTGGGCTTATAGAAGAATTTTAAAAATAAGTTGGATCGATAAGGTTACGAACAACGACGTTTTAAAAAGAATGAACAAGGAAAAGGAGATATTAAATACAATTAAAATAAGAAAATTGCAGTATCTGGGTCATGTCATGAGAGGTGAGAGATATGAGTTGCTGCAGATCATTATACAGGGAAAGATACTGGGCAGAAGAAGCATAGGCCGACGACGTGTATCCTGGCTAAACAATTTGAGGCAGTGGTACAATTGTAACTCTGTTGAGCTGTTTAGAGCAGCAGTGTCAAAGGTGAAGATAGCCGTGATGATAGCCAACCTTCTTAAAGGAGACGGCACTTAAAGAAGAAGAAGAAGAAATGTAGTTTTTTGACATAAAGGGCCTTCCATACTTAAGTTTTAAGTTGAGTACTACATGAACACCATATTATGATCACATTCTTGTCACATTTACATCTCAGCTCAATAACAGATCTAAACACACTTCCACCTATTACATCAATACTCAATAATATATCTTTTAGGACCCATCTTCCCACATGTGTCTTTTTACCATTTTCCAGGTACCAAATGTCTCACAACATACAGGGCCTTTTGACAAAATCTCTAGCTTAAAATAAATATATCCTTACACATGTATAGTTGGTTGCCTATCAATCCCACAAAATTTCATAAATTCTAGTTGACCTACATTAATTTTTAAAAAAACCAATTTTCAATGTTACAAATATACCTATCTGATTAATTTACAATACAGATTACAATATTGATGGTTGATACTGTTACTTTATTATAATTTTAACTTTTTTAATTTTAAATAAGGCTGACATCTGTCAATTTTAGACAACTACCATAAGTTACACTGACTGCTCTGACACAACATCCGTCCTAACTTGTCAACAATGTCATTATAATCAGTTGTTATCAACAGGTCCTCGTAGGCACTTCGTCTCAGGACCATTTTACTCATGTAGAGTCATACGCCACCATGTTACCTATCCAACGGTAACTTAACCATCACAATTTAGAAACACTAATAATGTAAAACAATTTCAAATTTATAACTTTTAAGGGGTTTTTACCCACATATTTTGGTGGCTACTAGCATGTACAACCGTAAGTATTAACCACATTTTGTTCTAACCTTTGTCAACATTTTCATTTAACGTTCTTTTTAATTAAAGTGGTTATATACTTTCAGGTTTGCACTGATGATGGATTGTTTAATCCGAAAACGTTTTGCAATGTGTTTGTGATAGCCCGTTTGAGGCAATTTTATATACCTTTTATAAAGGATTTTAACAAATTTTTTTGTTTTTAAGTAAGTTTTTAGTAACTTTCTAACGCCTTATAATTAAATAATATGTCTAAAAAATTAACAGAAAAAGAAACAAAAAAAAAACTAAAAGATATTATGTATAAACCAGATGACTCATTTTAATGCTTTCTGATAAACAATATTTGTATTGTTTTTGAATTGCATAAATAAAAAACGATAATGGTTTTCCGACGCGATAATAATTATTTATGCGCGAAACGTGGAAACTCTAAGTCTTATTAAGAAACTCTTATTTCTGCAAACTTCCAACGGTCAAGTTTGTGATTTATTGATTGTCATTAAAAAAGTCGTAACGCACGGGAAATTGTAAACGTTTAGAATCAAAGGATACGTTCGTTGAAATCATTGGTATACGCGGGATCAAGACATCCTCTCCTTTTATTTGCGTTAATGATCTTTGCCTCAATAACATTATTTATTAGAGTTTTCACAGTCAGTCTTTTAATAATTGCAATAACTTTAAAATAAAAGTATTAAAAGTAGGCACATTTATGTTATACTTTTAAATAACATACCTTTATTAACAAATACTGTACATCAGGAGCTCCATCTAAAAAAAGTATTATTTCATCAGGATGTAAAATTTTAAATTTTTTGTGTTTAAAACCTTCTGATTGCCTTTTTAGATAAGCTCGCAATTTCGGGTAATTTTCAATATTAACATTATTTTTCGAAGTTATAACACTTCTTACCATAGAATATATTGCCCATAATGAAGACGGTTTAAATTACTTAGCGATTTCTCCAAAATAAGCCAAGAGTACGTTTTCAGAAAATGAATTTACATTATTTATTGTACGCCAATCCATGAATTGCTGATATACCTTTTCAGATCCTCCACTAGATTTTTCTGGTAATAGGTTATCGGTAGTGTTCGCAGCTAACTGCATACTATTGGATGGTGTGCTACTAAATTCATCTTCACTATTCGATGAACTCATTTTATTCATCTGTATTTAAATTACCACTATATTTACACTGACAGATTAATAATTAAAAAAAGAGGTTAGTCTTCGTAAATGGGTATATTTATTTAAAAAATCCTTAAAAGGGCTACATAAAAAAAACAAACGTTTTCGGACTAAACAGTCCTTCATCAGGTTTAAAATTGCTAGGTTAAAATGCCTGAGCCACCAAAATACCAGGGTAAAAACCCTTCAAATTACATGTAGTTATTAAAGATTGTACATATTATTGTTATTAAAATGTGATGTTAAATATTAAATTGAATTTGACTTCAGGTAACATATTTGAAGTGAGTTCCAGTGTCCGGAGAGTAAACCTCTTCAAACGGACTACAGCTGGTAACTCCGATAGTCCGTTTGAAGAGGTTTACTCTCCGGACACTGGAACTCACTTCAAACATGTTACCTGAAGTCAAATTCAATTTAATATTTAACATCACATTTTAATAACAACAATATGTACAATCTTTTTTAACTACATGTAATTTAAAATAATAAGGGTTTTTACCCTGGTTTTTTATTGGCTCAGGCATTTTAACCTAGCAATTTTAAACCTGATGATGGACTATTTAAGCACAGTTATTTAAGCACGGTGGAGAGCAGCTCACCAAGGTGATGCGAGAAATTGTTTGTAGAATTTGGCCTGAGGAGCAAATGCCAGAAGAATGGAGCTTAGGCTTAATTTGCCCGTTACACAAAAAGGGAAACCAACTGGAATGCAATAATTACCGCGGAATAACTCTCCTAAATACAGCATACAAGATATTATCAAATATTTTGCACGAGAGATTAAAGCCTTATACTGAAATGTTTCTAGGGAAATATCAGGCAGGATTCAGGCCTGGACGTTCAACCATTAACCAGATCTTTACACTACGACAGATCCTCGAAAAAGCGCAAGAGTTTAACATAGATATGTATCATATTTTTGTCGATTTTAAAGCGGCATATGACAGTGTCTTAAGACCAAGTCTTTACAACGCTATGAATGAGTTAGGAATTCCAAAAAAACTCATATGTTTGATAAAAGTGACAATGGCGAAGATTCTATCAGCAGTAAAAATTCAAAACGACTCGTCAACCCCATTTCAAATACATAGGGGGTTAAGGCAGGGAGATGCGCTGGCGTGTCAGCTTTTTAATGTCGCCTTAGAAAAAGTTGTACGAGACGCTAATTTAGATAGCAGGGGAACAATATTTAATAGATCAGTCCAAATTCTAGCATATGCAGACGACCTGGACATTATAACAAGAACTAGGGCGAGAACTGCGGAAATCCTAACCGAGCTAGTAGCAGCAGCAGAACGAATGGGGTTACATATAAATCAAAATAAAACCAAATTCATGGCGACTAACACAAACACAAGAGCTGGAAATATTGACACAAATTTAATCATCAATGACCAAAACTTCGAAGCAGTCAATGAGTTCATATATCTAGGGACATCGGTTAACCCCAATAACAATACATCTGAGGAAATAAAAAGGCGAATAATAATTGTAAACAGGTGTTATTATGGTCTATCAAAGTACTTAGCTAACAAACGTCTGTCTCAAAAAACTCGTATAAGGCTGTATAGAACACTGATAGTCCCCGTTCTCACATACGGATCAGAGGCATGGACGCTAACGAAAACAGATGAATCCGCTCTATCCATTTTTGAAAGAAAGGTACTACGCAAGATATTTGGAGCGGTTTGTGAGAACGGAATATGGAGGCGTAGATATAACTTCGAACTGCAGAATATCTACAAGCATATGTTTGGTGGTAAAGATATTACCACTATAATTAAGCGAAACCACCTGCAGTGGGCAGAACATGTAGCCCGGGCCCCTGAATCGAACATGATAAAAAATATTCTAACAGCGCAACCTGTGGGAATGAGACGACGGGGTAGACCAAAGCTGAGGTGGATGGATGGGGTAACACAAGATGCGGAGAAGATCGGAGTCGGCAACTGGAAAATTCAAGCAAGGGACAGAACAGAATGGCGTAGAAAGCTTGAGAAGGCCGAGGCCCTCTAAGGGCTGTAGCACCAAGATGATGATGATGATGGACTGTTTAGTCCGAAAACGTTTGTTTTTTTTTGATGTAGCCCTTTTAAGGGTTTTTTAAATAAATATACCCATTTACGAAGACTAACCTCTTTTTTGTGATACGTGGTATACAGCCAGCTACAGGAATTGTTTTCCTAGTGGATTTTAATAATGTTTAGTTTGTCAAAATAACGTCTGTTAATTCGTTTCCATGGTAACTCCACCAACTAACTTACAAGGCTTATGTGATATTACACATTTTTATAGAACTGAAGCGTATTTTTTTATTACGTGTTAGTCATTACGTGCCAGTATCTGTTTTGAAGTATTTTATATATATTTTTGATGTATTAATAGTAGGTAATATACAATTTACTAGTAAGAGAGTAGAAAAATACATTGTTTCAAGAAATCTAATCTTTTTTCATGTAATAATATTTTCACGTATTTAATTGAATATTTTTTTAACCGTTACATATACGTACATAAACCGATTACAACTCGTTAATTTTAATAGTTCTTAATAACAACATGCGCTTGACACAGTTTGTTGTTATTTACAGTAAATAGAGCGTAAAATATACGATAAGAAATATTGGTCAATAAAAATGATAATTAAAATATGATTCTAATAACTTCGTTTATTATTATAGTGGAGATAAACTTTAGTTCTAGGTAAAAACCGTAGTTAAACTTGATTAGTTTTTAACAGTCACCTAATCTATTGAAATAAAATAAAACAATATTAAATAAATAGAGTCAAAACAATTATTGTTTCATCACCTAAAATATTTCAGGAGATGAAAATTTTCTGAAAAACCTTATTAGAGGTTTTAGAGGTCTTTAGAGAACTACAGAGAATAGAATTAGAATAGACAAAAATATCTTACGAGCTCTGGAAAATCTTGACAGTGCCTGAATTATTTTAGGATGGTTCTTTTTATATAGACATGACTCTGTCTGTTTTTCAATGTGCCTCCAGTAAGTTGGCGTTCCATCGTTTTTGTGGTCTTCTTACTGAACGTCTTTCTATTGAAAACCGTCTTTTGCAATCTTAACTACTCTATTTATTGTCATTCGGCTTATATGATTGTTCCATTCTACTCTTCTATTTCTTACCCAGTTCTTGATGTTCTCCACCTTGCAGCTACGCCATATATATGTACTTCTAGCTCTGTCCCATAGTGTCTTACCATCAATTTTTCTAAGTGTTTTCGTCTCTGCTGTTTATATCATCCTTTTTTTCTCTTTGTGTCAGGTCTTGTTTTTGCCGCGTATGTCATTACTGGTCTTATGGGTGCTTTGTAAATTTTGTCTTTTGATTCTTTTCGGATATTTCTGTCTCCATATTGTTTTATTTAGGCTGCTTGGGGCTCTGTTTTCTCCACTCACTTGATCTTCTACTTCAGTTTTGAGCTTTACGTAGCTAGATTATATGATGTATACATATTTAAACTCCATCACTGGTTTTATTATTTGACCTTCCAGTTACAATTTACATCTTGATAAATTTGCTGTTGTAACCATGCATTTTGTCTTTTTTGGGAAAATTAACATGTTAAATTTTCTAGCGGATATATTAAATTGATGCAGCATACGTTGTAAATCATCTTCACTTGGAGAGAGTAGTATTGCGTCGTCTGCGGAGCAGATTATTTTAAGTTGTTTTTCTCCCATTTGGTATCCTTTTTTAGTTCTTACTTTTTTTATTATTTCATCCCTAATCAAGTTTAACATTAGAGAACTCAGGGAATCTCCCTGTCTTATCCCATTGCCGGCTTTAATAGGGTCGGTTAGTTCTTCTTCTACTTTTACTTTTATTGTGTTGTTTTTGTAGATGATTTCGATCGTTTTAATTATTCCTAGAGGTATCTCTCTTGCACACAGTAAGTGGATAAGGTTTTTTAATGCCTTCAAATGCCTTCGTAAGGTGAACGAAACATAGATATGCTGTTGTAAACCTTGTTGTTGTTCTGCTAGTAATATAATTTCATTCAGTTTATTTGTTATCACTTTGGTTGTTAATTTTAGTGTTGTGTAATTTTCCGGGTCCGATTTGTCTCCCTTTTAAAGAGAAGGTATTAGGATGCTTGATCTCTATTCTTAAGGAATTCTTTTTTGTTCTATTATTTTTTGGATTAGTTTTAATAGTTATTTGGTCAGATCTAGTCCTCCGTACTTTATGAGTTTGTTCGGTATTGTGTCCTCTCCTGGTGATTTTTAATTTTTTTAATTCCTTAATGATTTCTTTACCTCTTCCTTCTTAATAATTATTTTTTCGTTTGTCGTCACCTCTGGTATTGTTGGTTCATTATCGTGACCTTTAGCAAATAGGGATCGAAAGTAGTCTACTCATGATAAAATGCATTAGGCTTTGACGGCCATCGTCTAACTTGTTAATCTGTTTGTTCGGGCTGTTAGGCCGTTGACCATGTTTAGTTTTATATAGTAAGTTTCATTAGTGATAATGGTCAGTTTCAGCTTACAAGCCAATCAGTAACATCTCCAGAAGATGCCAACCTCAGTGTTGGCGAAACGTCGAGAACTAATCTCAGAAAACAACGGCCTAACAGCCCGAATAAACAGTTTAACAAGTTAGTCTAACCATGTTTCCTTCTCAATGTGTTTCGTTTTTATTGGTTCGTTCATCTCTTTTTTTTTTCCTCTGATCATTCTCCATATTTCTTTTTGTGTTCCGTAGAAGTCGTGTTACATCTATTTTGAGAAACTCTGCCAGTGTGCCCTTTTTATTTGTCCAACTGAAGTATTCGTTTCATTTCTAATTCATTTATAGCGGTTGTAGGCCTGTTGTGTTGTTGTATTCCGTATTGTATAAAGGCTTATTTCTTTTCTTCACATTTTGTCTTTACTTCCTCTCTAAACCATGGTGTTTTCATTTTTGATATGTTAGTTTTCGTTACTTTCCTTTCTCTATGTGATTCTGTTGCTGCGGTCATTATGATATTTTACCCCAATATTATTATCTTCCCTCTTGATCCACTTCTTGTTGTAATTGGTTATAAAATAACCAACTTTGCTGTTAACTTTCCTGTTACTATTCTTTCTGATATGTATTGACACTATTTGATGTGATTTTGCTACCTTTGCTGTATTAGTAAGGCTATATCTTCTTTGGTTCTGTTTTCTTTTTCTGTTAGGTAAGGCTATATCTTCACCTAATTTTGATTGTCCTTTTCCTTCTTTTTTTGTTTCCTGTAGAGTACAAATGTCTAGGATGACAAAAACTTAAGGATGCCTGTCGAATAATGATGAGTTTCGTAAGAATTCGTGATAGCCTGGAATATACCGTACGTAACGTGCTTTTGTTAGTGATTACAAAAAAAGTCATTAGTAGACGATATTATTTCACGACACTTCTAGATTAATTTTGCGGCTTCTAAAAAACTTTACATAGCATGCAATATTTAAAGATATTCCATCAGAAAACTGCCGTTCATTTAAAAAGCAGATTGGAATATTTCAGGATGAAATTATTGACAGTATCTTAAAGAATTAATGGACCCTACATAATGTCAGTAGCCCTTTAGAAAGCCCTGGAAAATTTAAGAATATACTTCAATAATTCCGAAATATTCCAAAATTATTGAGAATTTTCTAGAGAAATATACCACATATTAGAGAATCATCCCTTGCGATTTTCCTAAAATATTTGTGAATGCTTTGGTAAAGTTATATGCAGACTGTAATATTGTTCCGAAGCTATTGTTTGTACTATCTTAATGCAGTTTAATATTTTTATTAGGATAAGCCACAATTATATTAAAAAAAAAGTTTAATTTGACATTTAGATTTCCACTTTAGAAATCGTTCTCATAGTACAAAATATTAATTATTTAAACAATTTTTGTTTTTTGATACTTAATAAAATAAATAGTAAAAACTGCTGTCGGATTGACGTTAAGTTTTCCAGTGATGGTTGGTTTGCATCAAGGCTCTTCACTGAGTCGTTACCTGTTTTATCTTGTTATGAATGCATTAACAGAGAAAGTATGGGAGAGGCTCCTTGGTCAATGTTCTTTGCTGCATATATCATATTAATAGAGGAGAACAAAGAAATGTTAAAGTGTTGAAGGACGGCTATTCAGGAGGGAGAACTTTAAGTTAGCAGGTCGAAAACGAAGTATATGTGGTTGGAAGGTAGAGGAATGGTTAGGGACGTAGAATTACTTGAATAAAATCTACGACCAGTAGGACAATTTAAATACTTTGGCTCCTACATAACGTAAAATGGGACACTATATCGAGAAATTGACCACAGATTTCAGAATGGTTGGTTTTACTGAATGCAAATGGTCGGGGTAGTTTTTGATCGAAAAATTGGGAATGAAAGACAAAATTATACAAGAATATGGTGAGACTTGCATTGGTTTACGGTGGTGAAGTATGGCCTGTAAATAAGATCCAGAAAAAAAAATAGAGGTTGCTGAAATGAAAATGTCACGATGGATGTTGGAGATGCTAGAACTAGAAGATGCAGGATCAGAAACGACTTGATTATGAAAAGAGTAGGAGAAATGTTTATAAAATATTGGTGATGAAAACTACATTTTTCATCATAACTTGGTATTATTACTTTTGCGAAATGTAATAACGAAGAAAAATCTTTGAAGCTTAAGCTATTATCTGTATTTAAACATCAGATGTACCATCAGAGTTCGACATACTGCGAAATGTTCACAAAGCAGAGGTAGATTCTTTACTTTCCCACATTTATTTGTTAGATATGCTTTATTTAATTTGCTTAAATTTATATAAATCTTTTTGCAGTATTTTAATTATCAATTTTTTGCTTAAATAATGTCTTTCATATTCCAGTGGCACTTCTTAAGCTTCAACATGTAAAGCAATAATTGGAGTTGATTTAAGGGTCTTATAGTGGATTATTTTTCTGTGTTCTTCAGTATCATTAATAATAACTTAACTAGTAAGGAACTCAGTGTTTAATAAATTTTATTTCTTTTAATCCTGTTATACGTTATTTCTGCATCTATTAGTTCGTCGGATTTCCGACAAAGTTTAACCACATTTTATCTCATATGCCTTTGAGAGTACTGAAAGATGAAATAAATAGCAGTAAATTATTTGGAAACTGTAGGGTTTCCTGGGGAAATTTGTAGTTCTTTACTAAAGAAAATCTTCTTTTGTAAAAAAATTTTTCCTTGGAAAACTTGCGGAAAATTAAGAAAAGTCGATTTTTAGAAAAACCCAACTAATTCAACTATTAATTTCCTATTCTTGCTTATATAATTGATATTTTCAGTACACGAAAATGCATAAGGGGTAAAATCTTAATTAAACTTCTAATTGAAATCCAACATCTTTATAAAGAACACATAGTTTATCTTAGGTCATAGCAGGTGGTCTAGATTTATTTTAGTGCAAAAATCTAACCCGTAATTAATGTTTTATCTCTACAATCTGAAAGCTTCTTTACTGTAGAAAACAAAGTAGTGGTTTGTTTGAATAAGTAACAGAAAATAATAAAATCGTGATTAAAAGTCGACGAAAACGAATAAGCACATATAATTATAATGGTACGGGTAACGTTTTATTAAATGAACAAGCTTGTAAGTTTCGTTTTATTGCAAAATTTCTAAAACAATTTCAGTGATTTGATTATGAAATTTGATTATGATTTTTATGAAATTAATATTTTCGACTTTTATGTTTGAACAACTTCCAAACGGATAAACTTTAACAATCTGGAGGTATCCACATAGAATTTACATTTGATATTGTTTTTACAGTGACTGCTTAAATTTGTTATAAGGAACAAACAGTAAAAAATTAAATTTAGTTATATTTTAATTTGACGTGTGTAATATTATCTACATTTAGTTATCCATTCTCGTCTAAATCTTCTATATATAGTGTGTAAAAGCCAAACGGAATAAATTCATTATTAAGGTTACTGTACATATTTACAAAAAATCCCTAAACATGTCAAATTTAAATTATTATTTGACATTCTTTAACGTGAAAATGCAACCCCTACCTTCAACCCTGAAATAAGTTTTGAGTATATATTGTAGCAAATTTCGGTAACCACATGATTTTAATTTATTTTATCTTAATTAATCTTAATAAACTTGAAAGCGACAACATTTTTGAATGGAGAATGAAAAGACATTTCAAAGGATATATCACAAGCCTATACTTCCTATTTTAAAAATTGCGGGTTGTACCTGTCATTCTAAGGGGGTTAAAAGTAGGGATTGCATTTTCACGTTAAGAAATGTCAAGTTATAATTTCAATTTGATGTGTTTCGGGATTTTTTATAAATATGTACAGTAACCTAAATAATGAATTTATTCCATTTGGCTTTTACACACTGTATACTTATAATGATTAAAATGTGGTAAATATTTACTTTTCCTAAAGGAAAGAAAAAAATAATAACGCCTTTCTACACTTTCGTTAATAAACAATATGCACGTCTATCATTTAAGCAAAACAATTGGATAATTAAGGTGAGTATTCATATCCACTTTACGTGCATAACATTGTTAATGAAAACAAATACATAAAACGAAATATTATCATGCACAACGTATAACTGAAAGTATTAAAATCCAGTACTGTAATATACACATATTACAGTATTTTAATACTGGTATCGAGAGTTATTTTTACCATCATCGAAATTAAAGAATTTTTTTTTAAATTATGAAATTTTAATAAATAAAAATATTTTATTTAAAAACTATTTATTTGTTTATAATATACAAACTAACTAGATACCGCCTTAACTAGTTAGTTCTAGCTTACTAGAATTGATAAATATGTTAAATTATTAGCTGAGTTCTATTAATTTTAGATCAGTTTTATTAAATTACTTCGCGATATATTATGTATTTCGTTGTGTTTTCAGGCGTGAGAACAAAGTTGTTTATTTGCCTACATGTTAACATACTACGCGTAATTGATGATGAAAAAACAATTATTTTTTATATTTAGTCCACACACATTCAAGAATTAGCGTGGTCACTAGTTTATCTTCATGGCGAAGCGTTATATTTCCAATGATGTTTCCACCAACAAATAAGTCTCGTTAATAGTTTTAGTTTACTCAGATTTCTGATTATGATGACGACCAAGCCAATTTTTAGTTGTAGCGCACGTCTTCGTTTGTTACACAGTCAATAGATTTGATTTATATTGTTAATTAAATCTAAATTAAATCTTTGGTTTTGGCTACTTAAATTCGTCTTTTATTCAGCCAATTTTGATTTTTGTGACGGCCATAACAATAGCTATAGATTGTTCAAAAAACTATTCGACAGAAAGATTGTTTAGAAAGTTAGTTTCATTAGTTTATCGTTCCTTTTCTTTCTACTGTGGGTTTAACAATGATACATTCAAGTGATATAAGGTTGAATTCTCGAATAAATGAATTTTAATCAAATAAAAGGCAGATATCGAGCACAGTTTTTATTAAATCTTGTCCAAGTACTTTTGCTTCTAAAGCGTCTTTAGGAGCATCTAAAATAAGTCAAGAAACGTTTTTTCAACTGAAAAAAAAAATTAATTAATTTCGAAAAAACTCGAAGTTAATTGTCGATAAAAATTTTTTATGTAATATGACCTTTTAGACTTACTTCGTCAAAATTAGGCTATCCAACAATATATGGAGATTGGCAGAAACATTAAATAATACATTAACATAACACGATACAAAGAACAAGCAATTTAAAAAATATTAAAAATTGACGAAGATACATATTGGGTGGCATCAGGAGAGAGAATGGCTTCTGGTCTTAACGGAAATGTTAAAGTGACATCTGACATATGACAGCTTGGATGGACAGTCACAATCAGGGTAATATGATCTGCACATTTAAAAATTATATAAAACTGAGCATTTACCAAAGGTCCAACTGACACTACTGTAGGAAATCAACTAATGAAATATGAAATTATATAGATTACTTTATGTAGATCGGCATAATACCAATCTCACACTCAAACCTGTCAGTAATAATAAGGGTGTTAATTTGGGGGCAACTAAAGTAGACGTAGAGTATGAATGCAAGAAATACAATAAACAATCTATTAGATAGTGGTTTGTTGACTAGAACAAGAAGGTCTACCCAGCACTATCAATCCTGTAGAAAATAAGAAATCGAACTATAAAATTAAAATACTTGAATTTGAAAATACTTGAAAACTAAGAATTAAAAATCAAAATTAAAAGCAGAATGTATAAATATCCCAATAGTTCAGTTAAACCCACAGTCAATGGGAGAACCATAAAATTAAAATGTCAAAACTTTACTCAAGACCAACTGACCAACAGTGAGAGATGTTGAAAGGTAGAACTGTGAAGATGATATATCTAAATTATGAAGAGATATGGAAAGTGTAGTCTCGATATAAAATATGAAATTAATAAATTCTTAATGGGTATACTCAGTACAGGAAGTCTAAACAGTCAAGCTGGGTTAACTACGAGGTGAAGCTGCAATAAAGATTTAAAAAATAGGTTTAAATTAAGTACAATTTGAATTAATTTAAGTATTAAGACACTAATAGTTTTCATTTATTTTCAAATCTTCCAATAAATCTAACTCCAAGTAGTTTTTCTTTCTACAAATGTCATGTAAAATAGATGAACCAGTATTGATGTTAAAATTATGTTTACTGGATAATAAATGCGGACCAAAACTTGAAGAGATTGGTCTTTTCAAATGTTCTATAATTCTAGTAGATAACTTTCGAATGGTTCTCCCTACATAAGAGGCATTACAAGCATTATATTTTAATATATAAATACCACTCTTGTCAAGTGTGTTTATCGTATCTTTGGTGTTAATTAAAAAGCAACCTAAAATGTCTGTCTTGAGGGAAATTTTGATAAATTTAATTGTAGAAGTAAAGAGTTTTGACATTTTTTTTGGAAATGTTGCTGGTATAGGTAAAGGAGAAATCTGATGATATTTGTAGCATTGGGCTGAAGCAAACATTATGATGAATAGGCAAGCTTTTCTGCAATTTTAAATTTAGCTCTATTTAGAAACATGGATATCGCAAGAATCATACCCATTATTGAAAGCAATTTGCTTAAGAGTATTAAGTTCTAAATTGAAGTTATCATAAGAAAGTGTAAATTTGAGTAGCCTATAAATGTAACTGTTGAAAGCAGCCATTTTACGTTGGGTTGGATGATAAGATGTTTCATGTATAACATGATCTGTGTAAGTAGGTTTTCTGTAAATATTGTACTCTAGATAATCTTTTTTACGAGATATAGTCATATTCAAGAAATTTAACTTATTGTTAGATTCTGGTTCCAGAGTAAAAAACAAATGTTAGGATGGAGGTTATTAAGATCATCCAGAACCTGTAAAGCACCATCTTAGGCTACCTCTATGAGAGCTATACAATCATTAACATATCTTGACCAAAAAACTATTGTGTTGTTGTTAACAAATTTCTGTTTTAAGCTAATTTTCTTAGAAAGCTTTATATAATTTCATGTTTCATCAGTTGATTTCCTATAGTAGTGTAAGTTGGACCTTTAATCAATGCTTAGTTAAATAGAATTTTGAAATGTGCAGTTCACATCCCTATGATTGTGACTGTCCATCCAAGTCGTCATATGTCAAGTGCCACTTTAACATTTCCGTTAAGACCAGGAGTCATTCTCTCCTGATGCCACCCAAAGCTTTGTCGATTTATAATAATTTTTAAACTGTTTGTCCTTTGTCTCGTGTTATGTTAATGTATCATTTAATGTTTATGACATTCTCCATATATTGTTGGATAGCCTAATTTTGACGAACTAAGTCATATATCACATTACAATTTTTATCAACCATCAACTTCGAGTTTTTCGAAGTTAATTAACTTTTTTTAGTTAAAAAACTGTGCTCGATATCTGCCTTTTATTTGATTAACATGGTACATTCATTTGAACTACATAGTTGAATATACTCTTATACTATTGGCATATAATCATTTTATTTCATTATAGGACGAACTGCGCTTCTTACCGATTAATAATTTAGCTTGAGTTATTCTAACTCTACTTGTAACGGAAAAGAAGTAGAGGAAGACCCCCTACACGATGGGCTGACGATCTCAAAAACATGTCAAGAAATTGGATGGAAAGTGCTCAAGACAGAGCACAATGGACAAAAATGAGAAAGGCTTATCTCCAGCAGTGGACGTCCAGCGTAAATACGTAAAGCTCACTGTGAAACTATAATTTTGGTTAGGCAAAAATCCAGGGTTATAAAACAACGAAAATTATTGCTAAAAATTCAAAATACCCATATATATATATATATATATATATATATATATATATATATATATATATATATATATATATATAATATATATATATATAAATAAATACGCTATTTCCCCTTTGTCACACCTAGTTCGGTTCTGTTTCTTGAGTCTTTAAATGTAATGATATCTAAATTATAAAATAATGCAAGTAAACGTTACCAGCAAGTTTGTATTTCTTATATATAATAGGACAAAGGCTTCTGGAACTCATTATTTTTATCGGTTTTCTGCAAAGAAACATAATAGTTGACTGGTATTGTATATCAATAATCTCAGTGGATTTGTGATATTTGTAAAAATATTATTTCCACCATAACTTACCAGAAATAATGAACTATAAATTCGTGAATAATTGATGGATTCGACCGTTACTTGATGGAAATTCATTTTATGTAACAATAAAACACTGAAAACTTTGTTTTCAAACTTCCACAAAATTTATTTTAAATATTATCACTACAGCTGTTTCGGCTGATTGCCTTTCTCAAGTGGCACTTGAGAAAGGCAATCAGCCGAAACAGCTGTAGTGATAATATTTAAAATAAATTTTGTGGAAGTTTGAAAACAAAGTTTTCAGTGTTTTATTGTTACAACTATAAATTCGTTTGCAGGATATGCTTTAATAAAATATTGTCTAGGTTACTATTACTACAATACTAGCACTCGACGAAACATGCAAAGAAACAACTACAGAGGATACCTCCAAAACGCAGTAAATCAAAAACACTTGGAAAAAATAAATGGCACATAAAAAATAATTAAGAGAAATCTGGCCGTATCAATTTTACTTACAAAACAATAAATCATTACCCAGTTTTACTTTACAATAAAATCGTCAAAAAATATTTAAATACCTAGAGCTACATTTGGATAGCACAAAAAGTGACAGGAACATAAAACATAGAACTAAAACTAAAATACAAGTTATATTGGTTATTAGATAGGTGCTCACAACTTAAAATCAAAAACAAGATATAAGTTTACGAACAAATGCTTAAAACAGTATGGTCCTTTGGTTAACAGTTATGAGGAGGTACTAGTCAGAATAACTAGGCTTGCCTTCCAAGGGTCCAAATCCATGTACTAAGAAACAAAGTCAACGCTCCGTGGTATATCCGCAACAAAAACTACATCGGAAACTACGTATAGCAACAAAAAAAACACAGAAGTTTACCAATGGTCACGAAAACCGACTCCACAACTCACTAAACAGCGAAGTGTTCTAACTGTTTATAATCAAGACCTAGTCCGTAGGCTCACACGCACCAAATTTTTAAACTTGTGTGATAATGATAGATGTAGAAATGTAAGTTTAAATTCGGGCAGTAAACATATAGCAACAACATTGAAATATACAAACATTAATAATTTTTATTAGATTCTAAGGTGAACAGTTGAGAATACCTAGGACAGTAAAGAAGCAGAATAGGTTAAATATAAAATGCTGGTTAGTTTTAGGATTAGGTATATATATACACCGGTATTTTACACCCTTCCGGTAGGGATTTATGGAGGAGTATTACAGAGTCGCAGGCCCTTATCTCTTGCCGCACTGCTCCACCATAGGCCGATCAGACACCAGCATAATATTCTAGTCCAAGCCGCAGATTTATCTAGAATTTTAAGCTGCTGCGTTAGCTTTTTTATTTTTGTGTACACCGAGCTGGGGATCGAACCGAAATCCACTGAACCATTCGCAGTGAAGCGAATGAGAACCGGTCGCCCATCCCGCTTGGCTGTCTGACCGACAATAGGATTAGGTGTTTGTTAATTAAATAAATAATAAAAAATTGTTAGTACTACGGTTTTAGTCCATTGAAATGTTACATCTTACCATTCATTTTTTAAAGAATGAATTTTTGTTATGTTGGGGGTTGTTCAGGGCTTGATCAGGGCTTGTTCAAGTTTGTGGAGTTGCCACTCTTAACCCCAGCCGGCATCGTAGAAAAAGTGGTGCAATATGTTTTTGCTCTATATCTCGTAAACTAGCAACCCCATAGAAAATTATATAAAACATTATTTGGAGCAAATGAGAAATTCTATACACGTCGAATAGAAAATAAAAATGATATAAACAAAAATTAATAAAAATGTTTGAAAACTTTTTTTTTTTTGGCGTTACACATTTTTTTGGTCATTTTACAATAAAATGACATTAGCACAATATTATAGAGACTTACTAATTAATAATTTTTACTAATAATTTGTTAAATCTCATTAATTTATCTAAGTTTTACAGTGCTCCGAAGTTGACAGGGTCTTTGAATACTCAAAGATCCTGTCTGCTGTAAAAATAAAAAACGAACCATTGGCTTAGTTGTTATTTTATATTTTTTATTCATAGCTATCATTTTCTTAATAGTCCAATATCATTAATAACTTTTTATGGACCTTAATCCCCGTAACCTACGAGTTAAATTCGGCAAACGCGTTTTATTACGTGATATCCTCAATAGGCCTATATAGCGGTTTCAAATATAGCAATTGACCAAATGTCACAATACATGTTTTTGGATTGGAGGCCGTACATTTTTTAATCTAAAGCAGAAGTGATGTTTCATACAATTTATGAATTGAAAAGATGATGAAAAATATAATTCTGCTTCTCTGAAAAGATTGTTTAGCATTTTCCTATAGAGTCAAATTAAGTTTTTACTGCCAGCTTTAGCTAAAGTAGATTTAGCTCAAGCTAGTATTATTTTAAAAATGCATGGTAAATTTCTCTTGAATAATAATGACCAAAGATTATTAATAGGATTACTGAAATCATATTTTTATATAAAAGGATCCAACTACAAGTAATAGGGGAGAAATAAATAAAGCGGATAGAGTTGCTGCAATGATGGATTGATCATCCGATATATACTTTTTTTGTGTTGCAAGCAATAACTTACGTTTTAATGGATATTACAATAATATCCAATAATAAAATTGATAAAGGATAAGGAACTATAAAGTTTGATTGTTTTTTAAAAAATCATATGAAAGCCTCATGAAGTTTTATAAGGTTGTGAAAGGATGTCTTCCATAATAATTGTAGCATCTCTATCTTTCTTTAATCTCTACTCATGAAGATAGTCCTCAAAAGACAGTCAGCTCTTATGTATGGCTTTAAGCAACACATCCCGGTAACTGCATTCTACGGTCTGTGGGCTAAACTAAATGAGAGCCTAAAAAATTTAGAAACTAAAGATTTAGCCAGTGATTGCCGGTATTAAGCAATTTTTCACTTACTTGTCAACAGCTTCGGGTGATGAGCTGGTTAGTGTAAGAACATACTTATAACCTATGGCAAAAAAATTGACCCCAAACGTGGATGAACTAAGAATTTGATCAACGGCGTAGAAAAGCACTGCAGTGTTTGACTCAGAATGGGCAGCTGCAAACAGTGTAGATACCCAGAATGGATGGCTGAATACAAAAATCCCCAAAATACTTGGCTAGCGCGGAGTTAAAAACTTCAAATTTTTCCTTACGATAGATGCATTAAGTGTAACAACCTCAGTTTTCGGCGGTTCTAATTTCCCTGATCTAGGTGACGGTCAAAATAGAGTTGGAATAAAGTGTTTTAAGGAGAAGATCATGCCACCATAACAAAGAAGAAATACATCTATGTGCTTAAAAAGTACAAACTATCTCAACAGAAGCAACGATAATAAAATAACAGGAAGGACTGAAACATGTAAAATAAAATATAATCGGTATAAGTGAAGACATGTGTCGAGGAGAAGCTCAAATAATACTCAAAATTGGAAATATATTTCATTTCGGATGAAACGAGGAGTCATACGTCGGATGAGTTTGTATTATACTCCATTTAAAATATATATATATATATATATATATATATATATACAAATATGCATACCTAACATAGTTACAAAAAAAGTATCAAAGTCATTGTTTTATTCTACAACTAAATTTGCCGCCGCCAAAAAGAGCAACAAAAATCAAAGTCGAAGGACTAAATACGGAATCCACGGAATATTTATACAGAAAAAAAATATCAGAGAAGACCGCTGTAAATGAAATATTAGATCACGATACCATCGAGGAAAGCTGGGAAAAACTAAAAAATAACATAATCACATAATCATATAATAACAGAATCACTTTAAGAGAGGCAAGTAACAAACGCTAACATATAAAAAAAACACTATGGATTAGAGAGGAAGTGAAGACAAAATATGAAGAACAGAAGAAAGCCTTTTTACAACACAAATCACAACAAACACACAAACAGGCATATAACCAATATAAACAAATCAAAAACGAAACAAATGCTTTAGTTAGACAAATAAAAAGGGAACACAGCTTCTCAAAACAGATGGAACACGACTTCTATGGAACACAAAAAGAAATATGGAGAATGATTAGAGGACAAAGAAAGAGATGAACGAACTTTGGACTACTACTACGAAACATGGGTAGACTACTTTCGATCCCTATTCGCTAAGGTGATGATAATGAACCACCAATACTAGATGTCACGACAAACAAAATAATAAATATTGAGGAAGAAGAAATAAAGGATGAACTAAGAAAATTACACAATAGAAAATTATTAGAAGACAGAATACAGAACAAACTTCTAAACTACGGACGAACAGGTCTGAACCAAATAACTATTATAACTAATTAAAAAAATAATAGAACACAACAGAATTCCCCAAGGATGGAGATCAAGCATCCTAATACCTCTCTTCAAAAAGGGAAATCAATCGGACCCGGATAACCACAGAGGAATTAGTTTATTAAACACAACACTTACAGCCAAACCAAAGTGATAACAAATAAACTAAATGAAATAATAACACTAGCAGAAGAACAACAAGGTTTCGGGTCGAAAAGATCATGCTTCTTCTTGTTAGGGTGCCTGTCCGTTCCGAACGTTGGCGATCATTCTGGTTATGATGACTTTGTTGATTGCTATACGGAATAGCTGTGTTGGTTTCTTTCTATACCATGCTCTCAAGTTAGCAATAAAGCATATTCTTCTTCATCCTTTTTCCTTAAATTTTACCTTGCAAAATGCATATAAGTAGCTCGCATCTGCCTTGATTTCTTATTATATGTCCTAAGTACTGCAGCTTACGGCCCTTCACGATGTTGACCAAATCCGCGGTTGTGTACATCCTCCGCACTACTTCGTACAAAATCACTGAGTGCACGTAACAATTAAGAAGCCTTATTTTTGTTTTTAGGGTGAGATCATGGCTCTTGAACACAGAGCTTATAGTCAACAATGCACTTCTTGCCTTTCCAATGTGACATTTGATCTCTTAGGTATTGTTCCACGACTCATTGATTATAGTTTCCGAGTAGTTGTACTGTGAGACATGTTCAATTCTCATTTGGTTCACTTACAGATTTGCTTCAGGAAGATCATGCATCGAGTCTATATTTATAATGAGGCCAGTGCAAGGAAATTATCGTTAGAATACAACAAACTGTCATATCTATGTTTCGAGGACCTTAAGAAGACATTTAACAAAGTCAACTTAAAGGACGTTAGTCACTTACTGTACGCAAAGAGATACCTCTAGGAATAATCAAAACGATTGAAAATATTTACACAATACAACACAAAAATAAATTTACACAAAACAACACAATAAAAGTAAAAGTGAGTCCTCTATTGTTCAATATGATTAATGAAATAACAAAAAAAGAAAGAACTAAAAAATAATACCAAATGAGAGAAAAATAACTTAAAATAATCTGCTATGCTGATGAAGCAATACTACTTTCTTAAAGTGAAGACGATTTACAACGAATGCTGCACCAATTTAATATAACTGCCAGAAAATTTAACATGTCAATTTTCCAAAAAAAAAAACAAAAATTATAGTTACAACAGCAGATTTACGAATATATAAATTGGACCTGAAAGGCCAGATAATAGAACAACTAATGGAGCTTAAATATGTAGGCATCACATTATCTAACTACGGAAAGCTTGAAACTAAAATGGAAGATCAAGCGAATAGAGCAAACAGAGCAGGTTGCCTGAATGAAGAAATAATAAAAATAAAAGTATTGTTAAATAAATTAAAATCACAAATTACAGAATAGTCTTCAGACTATTCGACCTGACACAGAGAGGACAAAAAGAATGTTAGAAACAGCTAATATAAAAACATTTAGAAAAAATGTTGGCAAGACGTTGTGGAACAGAGCTGGAAATGGAGAGGTACGACGTAGATGCAAGGTGGAGAACATGAAAACTTGGGTAAAAACTAAAAGGGCATAGTAGAACTATCATATAAGCAGAACAAAAACAAATAGAGTAGTAAAGACGGCGAGAAACGGTTCCCCAATAGGAAGACGATCAGTAGGAAGAGCACGAAAATTATGGAATAACAACTTACTGGAGGTACATTGAAAAACAGACAGAAACAGAAAGAAGAGAAGAAAAATTAAATATGAGACACAAACCTATTAATAATTATAATAACATGCGCACCAAGTACGAGCCACTCAGATAAGAAAGTTAATGAATTTTGTGAGGATATCCGAGAAGCTATTTTAAATTCAAAAATCTATTGTACAATGATAATTGGTGATTTCAAGGTCAAACCAGGTTTGAAACAAGATGAGGCAGAATCCGCTATGGGAGACTTTGAATTTAGTGAAAGCAATGAGAGAGGTAAAAGGCTCATTGACTTTCTACATCAAGAAAATTTCATTATGACAAACTCATTTTTCAAAAAAAAAAACGAAAAAAAAGAACATAAGTGTACATGAAAAAGTCCAAAGAAACAAAAATTGAGATTGATTTTATCATTATTTTATTTACCGACCTCAAAAAAAGCAGGCACTAAGTAATTATTACAAATTAATATTAGAAGATTAAAAAATAAATTTTTATCAGCCGATAAAATATGCGGGGTTTTAAAAAATACTATGAAACAAAAGGTCATCTATTGGTAATAAAAATCTTATCAAAAAGTGTATTAAATATAATAATCGCTGGCTTTATTAATTGTGGATTAGGAAAAGGCCTTCGACATCAAAAACCAATAAAAAGTATTGGAAGCCATGACAAAATGCCGAATTTACTATTCGTATACAAATATAATTAAATACATATTCCAAACCGCCACAGATAGTATTAGAGTGGGTGATGGTCAAACTTAAAAATTTTCAATACAGCGTGTAGTCGTGAGAGGAACACCATATCACCGAAACTGTTTTGGAATAAGTAAGCATATAAATGGGCAAATTGACTGGCAAGAGCATAAACATAAACGGAGAAAAGCTTAGCCATCTGAGGTTTGCAGATGATATTTTGCTAATAGTCCA
The DNA here is from genome assembly GCA_918026665.1 of Diabrotica balteata. Classification (NCBI taxonomy): domain Eukaryota; kingdom Metazoa; phylum Arthropoda; class Insecta; order Coleoptera; family Chrysomelidae; genus Diabrotica; species Diabrotica balteata. The sequence goes on along the minus strand of OU898276.1, from coordinate 124,272,144 downwards.
GTAAATGAACGTGAAACACGGCGATACCCTGTAATTTTCCTTGTCACCACCGAATTACATGTAAAAATTTGGATTTAGGTTCTACTTACCCTCCACTTTACTGTTGGGCTTGTGCCGTCGGTTGATTGTTATTTTTTAGAGGTGAAAACTAGGTACCATTATTAACAAAAAAAAATCATAATTGTAAATAAAGCGGGGAATTGATTTAATATGGAAATTTGGATTTAGATTATTCTTACACTTCAGTTTAAAATTACACTTATCCCCTTGATTGCTTTTTATTTTATAGGGAGGGAAACGGCTTCTATTAGAAAAAAATCATATAATTGTAAATTCAAACAATTTGGAATTATTTAATTATTCAATGACATTAAATTTAGATTTATTTACCTTTTTTAATCGTTTATCACATAATTTCTACCGTAATAAAACCACCCCTTCGAAAGACATTCGAGTAGTTGTAGGTAGTTTTTTTATTAAGATTATTTTTATATATTTATATATTATTTTATAACAAAATGTTAAGAATTTATTTTATTTCAACGTAAAAAAAACCTAAGTAGTTTGTAAGGATGAGTAAAAGTATGTCTGCGCCTTAATATCACATTATAGGCCATGTAGGTATCTTAGGGGAAGGCCACACTACAAAGAGCCTCGTTTACCTGGATTACTCACTAAGCTACTTGCTTAGTGAGTAATCCTAGCGAACAGACGTATTATGTAGGTACTATAGCAGTTGGCCACACTGCAAGCGACGCGGCTAGGTTGGTGCCTAGTTACTCACCACGCGAGTAGCGTAGCGAACGGAGGTGTTGGTTAATTTTTCTAAGTCGCATAGTGATTGTAAAATGCCATTCGAAGAAGTATTAATTGCTGCTGTTTTTGAAAGGGAATCACTGTGGAATCAAATACACACCACAAGAACGTACTGATACTAAAAGAACTGTGGGAAGATGTTGCATAAGAAGTAAACAATTACGATAAGTTACATACACATTTTATTTAAACTAATAATAAGTAACTACTCCAGATACATAAACAACGAACCATATAGAAACACGCTTTATAAGACCGAGCTAATAGCTCTAATAAGTACACTGCACACTAAAAAAGCTTTTTACCGTAATTAGATAAAAATTTTGTACGTTGTTTAGAAACTTTGTCTGTAAATTGTCGTTTACTCATGTGTTTGTATTCTGTATAACATTATCGGGAAGGCCATAATTATTTTGCCAAAGTTCTCCTCCAGGTCCATTAAAGTAATCAACTAATATTTTTCTTGTTTCGAGGGCTCCACTGGTAAATCTGTGATGTGGACGTTGTTAATTGGTATGTGAAACAAAGCTATTGTGTTGCACTTGCATTTTCTTGATCGCTTCAGTTTTGGTAATTAGATTCAGGTGTTATTATAAAGTTATGTGAAATACAAATTGCTGTAGTAATTAATTTAGTCGTTTCTACGTTCATTTCAAAAGCTTTCAACAAAATTCTTCATTTTTGTACCATCATTCCAAAACAACATTCCACGCTTCTACGAGCTCTTGCAAGATGATAATTCTGCGCCAATATGTACTAATACCAATTTTCCAATCTGCATCAACCTATGCCTGTAGTAGAATATGTAAAAGTATTGTTTTAATTGTAATTTGATGAACGACTGTAAGCTGTATAGATTATTCTGATGTGCTTTGCATCAATTGCGCCTATGCAGTTGAGAAAATTCCATTGATCAAAAAATGTCTTAGACATTTCAATCCAGTTTTCAGCTGTAAGTAAGGGCATATATTTATGTTTTGGGTAAGTCCAAATAATTTGACTGGTTTCGTGAATGATTTTCGCGAGAGTGCTGCGACCCATGCGAAAATGAAAAGCGAGAGATCGATACGATTCTCCTGGTGCTAAAAACCTGAAACACAAAGTTTTATTAAAGTAGATCTATTTATTTTAGTGCAGTTCGTGCCTATAAAATAAAAAAATCTACGAAAATATTTTTTTCGGGAAGTCCGGAAGTTAGAGAAAGCAAAGAGTGGGGATGGAGGATGTAATAACTTCACTTCTTCTTGGAAATTTTTTAAACAAATGAAGTTTTTAAAGGATAAAGTATCAGAATCGCAAAGAGATACAAATATTGATATCGGATACAGTACTTCTGACAGTAATGGAGTTAGATCTAGAACACAATCAGGAACCATATAATATATACAAGCAAAAAACAAGCAAAAACTTCTTATAATGCTCGTCATGATGAACTCGTACAGCTTTAAAAAGAAAGATTAGAAAAAGACAATCTAACGGAGCAAAATGATGATTGACAAAGTCTATTGCCATATATTAAAACAAATACATCTTAGAAAGAAACTCAAATTAAGATCTGTTATACAAGATGCAATTTTGGAGTAACTGCCTACGGGAAATATTGAAAACTCATATCCAGAAGTACACACAATAATTAAAGTATGTGCAGTACTAATGAACAATCTCATCAGACAGTAATTGAAGATGGGATATCAGAGTACTTGGTATTTCCATAAACAATTTACTGTAAATTAAAAACATGCAAGGATGTAACGTTCTATAGTAAGGGATTACGCATTAATAAAGATGATTCAGGTACTTCTCTATCAGGCATAGAATATCTGAATGCAGTGTTTTTCTTCTGTAACTTGTCTTTTAGCCTTTCAAGTAGGGTATCAAATGTATTCTTCTTTATACATAAGTATGAATACAACTTATCATCATATATTCGCAATTCTTTGTACAAACGTTTAAATTCTCTATATCGAGGTTTTGAAAGGTATATATAATATATTTAAAAAATGAGTTCCCTCTGTACTTGTTGACACTATACTCTGTTTTTTAACCAGGAGGAGTAAACCAAAAAGACAGATTCACACCCAAGAAAGTTACTAGAAAAGTCACCAAATATATCTTCTTTTTTTGTTGATTATCTCGGCCTTGCGGTAATCGAGTAATTGATATCGGACAACCTCACACGTCAATTTTAACCTAACTTTGTTTATTTATGTTTGAATAATAAAATATGTTGTTTCAATTCACTTCCAATATATATTATATTACAATTATTACAATAAAAAAAGGACTTTTTCACATTTGGTCCCATGTATATATATTTAAATATCGGGTGATCCGGTTTTATAGATTCTTGAGTCTATGGTATTAATTTAAAATTTAGAGAATATTTTGGTCTGGAGAGTCAATAATGTTACAGATTAAAGTATGTTTTTTCTCAGAAATTTGTCTTTTAATGGTAGACCATATGCTTATTCTGGTATAATCAATTTCTTGAATCTAGTTTTTTGTCTTACCAGATACTTTGTATAAATAAGTGTGTACTTACAATTTCTTTAATGCTGGATTCTTGTTTAATTTTGACAGTGAGTTTGTCCGATTTGTTATCAACAAATAAAATTTACTAAAAATTGCTGGATTTATGTGAGATAATCAACAAATCCAATCTGTTATGTTACATGCTTGCATAATTTTGCAGTTTTCTTGTGATGATCGACAACCAGGAAGAACAAACCGACTGCATCAATACAATCAAACTAAAACACAACATTACTTTACTAATGTTCTTTTATTGTGATAAAAACAAAACGGAAATGCTTCTTAACAAGTATACACTAAATTTAAAAGATAGTTGCCGTTTTTCTTATGATAATTAGATATAAATAACATACATTTATAAATGCTTTAAACTATATTTAGTATAAATATCATCTAGAAAAATATCACATTAAATACTATTCGCATATCAGCAAGTCCAAGTTATTACAAACAACTTGAACTTAAAGAGTCAGAAATCGTTTTATATATTAGAGAAAAATAATAATAATAAATAAATTTCACAAATATCATTAGTGTCAATATGTCATAATTTAGTGGAGTAAATTTGCCTGCGGTTGGACCAATTTGCAAACAAGCGTTACGGCGCGGAAAATTTGAATTACTCCTCCTGGTTAAAAAACAGACCATAATAACAAAATTGTTGTAAATGAGCAAGAAATAAGAAAAGAATGGCAGCTGTATATATCAGAGTTGTTTGAAGATGACAGGAATAATATTGCCGAATTCTACCAAAACTCTACTGACGGCACAGAAATTATGAAATGCGAAGTAGAACGTGCTATAAATAATGCTAAAATTAGAAAAGCTTGTGGTCCACATGATACACCAACTGAGTTGCTGAATCCAATAGAGAATGATAACAAAAAAGTAGTAGTAAAACTTTTTAATTCAATATATAACACCGGAGTGATTCCCGCAGATTGGCTCAAATCCATCTTTATCGCAATATCTAAAAAACACAATGTGAGAAAATGCTCAGACTATCGATTAATTAGCCTAATAAGCCACAATTTTGTGTTGCTTAAAACCATTTCTTTAAATAGCACTTCGGACAGGATAAACTTACAGATCATATAAAAAATACATAAATAAAATAAATTGAAAAGCAGTTATGGTTAATTTTATTTTGAGTGCTAACTGGAGGGTGACTATCACAATGTTTTTATCAAAAAAGTGACCAAATTTATTTTGAGCGTAGCTCGTTTAGTTTGATGCTAAAAATTTACAAAAAAATTTATAGCTTTTTTAAACTCTTTTAAAAAGTTTTGATGAGTTTACCACGAAAAGTGCTTCATTTCTGGTTATTTCACGTTGAAGCATTCGATTTGGCATTTGACAAAATATGAACCTACTTTTCATGAGCTACAAATATGTTTCTAAATGGTCTTCAGACTTCATCAGCATATATTTTTTTTTATTTTTCTATAGGCTACATTTTTGCTAGGAAATTTTTTTTTGGATAAATACTTCTTACTTTTTGAATTGTTTGTGAAAAAGCGCCTGAAAACCTGGTTTTTATTTTACAATCTGAAACGGTTATTTACTGGAGTATAATAGCTGATAGGATAGATGATACCAAGCAACTTCTAAATCAGCTCTATATATAGACATCAAGAAAGGGAACTCTTTTCCTTTGTGCGATATATTGTACACTAGAAAGCATGAAAGCTTTTCTCTTTAAAAGTCTGTCTTTGCTTACGCTAATACAACGACATCACACATTTCTTCTTTATTCAGTACTCATTAGCTAATATAAAGCAGTGACAACTTGATAACGAACTTTCAAATATTTCAGCGGGCTTTCTGGATAAAAGATAAAAGTGTTTTGGAAGGGTAGGTAAATAATTTTTGTAAGTAAATAGTTTTGTAATAATTTTGGTAATAAGTTTTCTCTCTTAACAATTAGGAAAGTTACTGTGCTTCAGGTTTTTTGCAATATCCTGGTACTTACGCATACTAGTTAGTTTTTCAATGGTGGTATCAGGTAGTAAGGCTCGATTTGCGTATGCTTTTTGAATTATTAAAATAAAACTGTGTGTTATTTAGTTCACATTATATTGTTTGAGTAGTGAATATTTATAAAACCGTTTGGATGAACAAATCTAGAATAAACCTTATTAATATAAATCCAATAAATATTTCGTATTTAAATTAATTTATTTGTCCAATATAACCTAAACCAAATAAGCGGAATAATCCAATTGACTATGAATTTGAAAGTGTGAACTGGAAAATATGTATATTTGAAAATGAAATAAATATGTTCGATTTGAATTAAAAACAATAAATTTTCGCCGTATACTAACATTAAATTGTTTTGTACGTGTTTATCATTACACTATATTTTAAATTTTAATCATTGTTTTAACATACACTTTTAAAATAATTGTGTTTATTGTGATCTCAGTATGAATAGCTTTAGGAGAAAAAAAATATACTTATATAGGATGTTACAAAATGAATGTGATATTATGATATTGAGCCATCGAAAATATCAGCCGTCCTTTAGTTGGAAAATGAGTCACTTCCAGACAAGAAGTTATGTTAGAGAACAACAAATAAAAAGAAAATAAAATAATCTAAAACACTATGAAGATGTTTTAATTAGGTTTATAACAGAATTTTATAAAAGATAATAATATTCGAAATTTATAAAAAAAAGACAAGGTGTGTAGGAAGATTAGTTGTATGCAAGTTACACTACACCAGGAAAATTGGCAAAAACATAACATGTTCGAGACCCTGACTCAGCCAGGTTTTAAATGCGTTTTGGGGCTACTATATATTATAGTTATTAACAAATAAGGGTAAAAAATAGCACTTTTTTTGGTTAAGTCGCTACAGGTAATAAAAATAGGGTGTATAGGTATATATATATATATATATATATATATATATATATATATATATATATATATATATATATACTATGGATTTTCTGAGGCTTAGGTTCATAAAAAAATGTTTGATACTAGACACTTTCATATTTTTTTTTTCGACTTTTCGAAAGGAAATCCATGCCTTTTTCAAGAAGTAATATTGAATGAAAATCATTTTTATAAAGACATAATACGATTTAAAAGTGAAACTTTTGACTTACCAAGCATGTAAAAATTCGGTGCTAACAAGTATACATAGACGTCACAATTAAAATAGTGTTTTTGAGAACACCTATTTTAGCTATAATGATAAATTCTATCGAAAAATATTTGGAGCACCTATGGGTAGTCCACTCAGCCCCATAATAGCAATCATCATTTTGGACCATTTGCTAGATGTCAGTATTCCACAACTACCTTTCCCTTTACCCTTCATTAAAAAATTTGTAGACGATCTTGTATGTTCTGTTCCTACTTCACAAATTCAAAATACCTTAAACATTTTCAATAACTTTAACAAACATATCAAATCTACTTTAGTGGTTGAAAATGATTGTTCGATATCATTTCTGGACACCAAAATAATAAGAACAGAACAAAACAAAATATTGATAGATTGGTATCAAAAGCCAACACACTCTGGAAGATATTTAAACTTTTTTTCAAATCATCCTACTCATCAAAAGTTTAATACAGTCATTGCAATGAAGAATAGGGTAAGGCATATTAGTGATGATAAATTCATAAACAGAAACTTAAATTTGATGTTAAACATCTTTCAAAATAATGGATACCCAAAACATATTCTTAAAAAATTGATATTTAACTCAGACATTTTTGACGGTCTCACTGATATCGGAGCAGTACAAACAATACAATATAAAAAACTACCAGTAATAAAACAGTTAACAGCTTTTGAGATTAGTTTATTTCAACAATTTACTAACATTAGAATTGTCCAATTAATTTATTACTGTTTTCTAAAAGACACCAACTGTAAATAAAACTAATGTTATCTACAAACTGCCTTGTTTGGATTGCCAAAACTGTTATGTTGGCCAAACTTCTCAATGGCTAAAACAAAGGGTCACACAACAAAAAAGTGACTGCACAAAACAGAAGAATATATATGCGGCAGTTGACCATCACTTAAAAACCGGCCATCAATTTGACTATTCAAATGTCAGGGTTCTACAGCAAGAAAATAATTAGAAAAAAAATTGTTTTTGTGAAGTGTGTCATATAAATAAAGAAAACTATGCAGTAAATTACAAGGTAGAGACGGGACAGTTGAGCAATATCTACTATAATATTCTTAGTATGTCCAAATAATTTTTCTGTTTACAATTATATTTTAAATCACCCTGTATATTTTTAATTTGTTATTTTATTGTGTTTTAATTGTTTCTTGGTTGGTTTTGTTTGCTCTGTTTTTATATTTAATTACTAGTGACTGAGGTGCTTTTAACCGATACTGTCAGTGCTTTTTTAAACATATTATGTACAACAACTTTTTTATATATTTTTTACTCTAAATCTGTAAGTGGTTCATTGTTTATTCTTACCTGATTTTTATATAACTTTTAACCATATCACAGTATCCAGTTCCAAGGAACCTCTTTATACTGTGACCATATTTTAGTTGTCTCCTGATGAAGCTGACGAAAAATCAGCGAAACATGGAGCATTAAAAGAAAAGATAGTTTTTTTTTAAATAACAGACCGCATACCCGATATTCCAACAGAATAAATTGTTATTTACGTTTCGGCCGATAATCTTACCAGCTTCGCTATATATATATATATATATATATATATATATATATATATATATATATATATATATATATATTATATATATATATATATATATATATATATTATATATATATATATATATAGTCAAATAGAAAAAATGCCTAGTCAAAACTTTCATAAATAGGACGATATCTTGCAAATTTTTATTGCAAGGTCGACGGCTTACCTAAAGGAAAAAGAATGCAAGTATGCAACAAACAACAACTACAAGTATACAAACATAGTAAACTCCATTTATGTAGTCTAATAATGCTGTCATAAATACTAATGTCAATTTTATTGATTCATTATCTAGTATTTGCTAAAGTGTTATAAAGTATGTTATTGTTTAATTAAGGTTACATATATTTTAAATGAGGGTTATTGGTTAAAACGGGATATATGTTTATGATCGGTCTAGTGATACGGTTTGTGATATGTCTAAACATAATTTCGAAATTTATGCATCATCCAAAATTTTCGCTATTATTAACTATGTTTAAAAACTGTTATAGATCATTAATAAAAAAAATATCATAAAGTTGACACTTGAAAACTATTTGAAAGATATTGTTTGTGATAAAGGAGATACTGTTTTTTAATAAATAAACAAATTAGAAGCGAAAATATTTATTTCTTATTAAAATGTATTTGCTAGATACAATGAGCTATTGCTAAAAATTCGCCCAATCCTTTTCTGTGGCAGATTCTCCATTCTCATCTACAGGCCATTGTCAGTTTTTAATGGGTTCTATTAGGATTCTTTCGGGCATGAACAGATCTAATCCATCCCATGTATGTTCAATGGGCTATAAGCGATAGTCATTACCGCTTGAGTCCAATGTGGGCGTTATCATCCATGAATACAAAATATTTGTCCAGAGCTCCTCACCATAATCTCACATGACGTTCTAAAATACGTGTAATATACCTTTGTCATGGTAAAGTTCTGTCATCAACCATCAAATTCCGTCCGTCCACTTGCCATAATATCTACTCAAAACATAACATTGTCACCTGCCAAAAGAAGTATGGGACGGGCATGTGCTAGTTTTGTATAATAGCTCTTATAATATTATAGCTCTTGTTAGTTCTCGCCAATCACGAATGCTTCCGGGTTATTCTCCTCGATTTATAATGGAATTAGTAACCAGAAAAGTTTACTGCCATAATTGGGCGTCTTTGTCTTTTTTAACAAAACAAATCAAATGCTATATTTTTTTTAGCAAGTATATTTAGGATACTTTATTGGTAGTAATAACTAACAAACCAAACAAATTTATCTAATTTGTATTTTCAAATAATATTGAACCGCGTCGATATTCATTTGGAGAGACAGTGGACACACACTGTGAGTATTTTGTAGTAACAGTGAAGTAAACAGTGACAAGTGTAGTAGTGTCTGAAGGCACGGGAGACTGAGACATTGGAAGCCAGGAGAAAGACATCAGAGATGATGTCGAAAGCTCGGCCCAATGGATATCGACGCGGTTCAACCCGGTAGACTCCTGAGTTTAATATTAATTTTTGTAGTAGTATTAACCTTAACTCTAGGTTTCATTGTACTAACCGCGGAGGTATTTCCGATTATATATATATATATATATATATATATATATATATATATATTATATATATAATATTAAGTTATGTTATATTTTAAATCATTAATTACTTCATACTAGATAATAAAACTATTGATCGTAAATTATACAAAGTTATATTCTTAATTTTTGTTTATGATTAGCTGTATTTTCGTTAATTACTTCTTTAATTGGTCTAATTAGTTGAGCTAACACCAAATTTCGTTGCTTTGGGCCATGCCACTTGCATAATATTATAGATCATAAGTATATAGGTACATTACGAAAGTTGTGTAAAATCTATTCGTATTGAATCGCGAAAGAATGGTTTCGACAATTAGTTTCCGGATTTATTATCAGATATCGAAGGCCTCCATATCGAAGCCATTTTAGTGTTGCTTTTCTACTTAATGATATTTTTTTACACATGTATCTACTAGTCGTAATTATAAGGATATACGAATGGTAATCATTGCAAGAGAGCTATACGAATGATAAAGCGTTTTGAGGAATAAAGAGGACAGAAAATATTAACTATTTACACTTGAAATAAATTAATACAGGTTGCAAAGCTCATTGTAAAACATTATTTTAGGTACCATTCTCTAAACATTAATAAGTTATAAAAAAAATTATGTTAGGAAACCTTTACTATTATAATTCGTAATTAAATGTGCCAATCTTCATCATCATCATTCCTCAACCTCTTGCATCCACTGTTGGATATAGGTCTCCTCCATGTTCTTCCACTGTTCTCTATCTTGCGCCTTCTGTATATAATTTCGGACTGTTTTTCTCAAGTCGTCCATCCATCCTTTTGGTGGTCTGCCTCGGTGTCTTTTGTCTTCTCTAGGTCTCCATTCTATGAGTCTTTTGGTCCACCTATTATCATTTAAACGTGCTATATGTCCAGCCCATCTCCATTTGGCTAATGCAATTTTTTCTATGACATCTGTCACTTTAGTCCTCTCTCTCACTATCCTATTTGGTACCATATCTCTTCTAGTTATTCCCAACATTGCTCTTTCCATTTTTCTTTGGGTTACTCTCAATTTATTTGAAGAATGTTTGGTTACAGTTATTGTTTCGGAACCATATGTTATTACTGGCAGTATGCATTGGTTGTAAACCTTCGTCTTCAAGCAAATCGGTAGCGTTCCTTTTAGAATATCTCGCATCTTGCCAAATGCTGCCCATCCCAAGTCTATGCGACGCTGGATCTCACAAGTTTGATTGTCTTTTCCTATTCTAATTTCATGCCTAAATAGATATAGCTAAAGACCTGATGTACTTCGTTCCCATCTACACTCATAACATCACTTGGAACTAAATTGGTCATTTATTTTGTTTTTTCAAAGTTTATGTTCAGGCCTATTTGTTCTATTGCCTGTTTTAGTTCTTCCATCATTTTGTGAGCTTCATGTAAACTCTCGGCTATAATGACAATATCATCTGCAAAATGCAAGTGGCTTAAGTATTCACCATCAATATTTATTTCTCTTTTAGCCCAATCTAGTTTTTTAAATTCAAATTCCAGAGCTGCAGTGAATAGTTGGGGGAAGATGGTGTCGCCCTGTCTAATTCCTCGCTCAATTCTATATTTATCGGTAAAGTCATGGAGTTTAACAGATGCTGTTGCGTTGTTGTATATATGTTTTATCAAATTTGTATATCTATAGTCTACTCGGCTTTGTTCTAATGCTCCTAATACTGCTGGTAACTCCACGGTATCAAAAGCTTTCTTGAAGTCTATGAAAATCAACGTGAGTGGTTTATTATATTCAACACATTTTTCAATTAGTATTTTAAGTGCTTGTAGGTGGTCATTTGTTCCATAACCTTTCCTAAACCCAGCTTGCTCCTTAGACTGATAGAAATCTAATTTTCGTTCTAAACGTTTTGTGATGATCTTGGTAAACTATTTGTAGAGATGTGACAACAGACTTTTTGGTCTATAATTCTCTAGGTCTGATATATCTCCTTTTTTGTGCATTAGGATAGTAATTGCATTGTTCCATTTTGTAGGGACAATACCTTGGTTTAGACATAGGTTGAATAGTTCAGTTACTACTTCCAGCAGTTTCTTGCCTCCTACTTTAACAGCTTCTATTACTATTTGGTCATCTCCCGGAGCCTTGTTGTTTTTCATTTCCTTTAGAGTTCGTTTCACTTCTTCTATCGTTATGGACGGCAGAAGTTCGGATCCTTGGTTCATTACTCTGCGTTCTCTAATTTGTGATTTGTCTTTTTCTGTTAACTGGCTTTTGTATAATTCTTCATAGAAGCTTTTTGCTATCTCTACTATTCTCTCTCTATTTGTTGTTATATTTCCTTCCTTGTCTTTTAGTTTAACAATTTCCTTTTTACCATCACAAAGCGTTCTTCTGAGTATTTTCATATTTCCATTTTGCTCAACCACATTTTGTATTTTCTCAGTATTATACTTCCTCTGATCTTTACGAATTGCTTTTGAGATATCTCTGTTCAGATTTTTGAGTTCAGCTAAGTCGCTTTTCTGCTCTGATCTCTTGATTTTTCTTTCTTTAATGAGCTTTCTGGTGTTTTCGCTTAGTTTCTCTTCTTTATCGGATATGTGTCAAATAAGATATTAATAGTTTTACTATTAACCTTATCCCAATTGAAGAAAAAAGTTTGTCGGTCGTAAAAATGAGTAATACATGTAATGAAAAAAAGAGAGATAAATACTATGTTTATTATGACAATAAGCCACAAGTGAGTTTTTACCTACAAATTTGATGTTTCGATTTCTACTTCGGAAATTGTTCTCACAAATTAAAATCAGGAACTTTGATAGATCACAAATACGCAAACATGCTTGGGACAATAAACTATAGAGTACAATGGAAAGATGCAGCAATAGTCATATACATAAAGAAGATAAATATCAAAACAACAGTCCTCATCCTACTTAATGAAAACAAAATGTGTAGCAAACTCATTAGCAGAAGGTAGTCGGCCTTGCTTGCTAATACTCACCAATTGCAATATACCATATTGCAAAGAGGCATGTGACCTCTTTGCAAGTTAATCTGATTTTTCGTTGCCTCTGATGCCCTGATACGCAGACAAGTTCAACCTTGTTTCGGTCTTTCAATCATTCAGTTCCATGGTGCAGACTCACACAAGCCTGGACGTCACCTTCTGGCATGTCAGTGCCTTCACTATCGCTTGACTGGCTGACAATATATAGATCTGTTTCTTTTCAAGAGCTTTTTCAATATTTTCAATTTTACATTACAGTATTGCATAAATATCCGCTTAAATACCGGTGCAGTGCGAGTTTATTTCTGCCTCCACACTCTCTTTAGTCTTGGATCGATCTGTGTACCAGATATTATGTGATGTGGTTTCTTATTAAAAAGATTCTTTGTCACAGTCCTTGTGATACTCATATGTCCTGTCCCTTCATTGCAACGTTTCAGTGACAGTTTTATTCTCTAGACTCCTAATTTTTCCTTTCCCTTGTATTATAACATGCGAAAAAAAGAGGCCTAGTGCATCCTTCATAGCTGCTTTTGAAGTAGTACCTATAGCACCACTTAACCCCATACACGCAAGTCTTTGAACCTTGATGAGTTTGGCTTTTGCCGCAGTTAAAATATCTTAGTCCACCACATGGTGTACACCCAGTGTACCATGTCCGGTTTTAATCCCCATTCATTTTCACTGCTTGGTATTTTTTCTAATTGCAGGTTTCACATAAATTTCGAGTCTAGTATAATGCCAAGATATTTTTTCTTTTCTTTTAGCTAAATTTCTTGTCCCTGTAGCTTAAAATGGCCTAAAACCTTCTACTTTTCGCCTTCGTGTGAAAGCAATTGTACATAATTTGTGTAGAATTTATAATTAGAACCTCTCTGTAAGTCCATTGTCTCATTAGTTCTAGGGCCTCGTTCATAAGATTTCTTACTATCGCATCGTACTTTCGTAGCGAGATGATGACAAAATCATCTGCATATCTAATTTTTGTATAACCATTTGCTTTTAAAGTTCCTATTATTCCATCTATTACCAGATTCCACAGCAGCGGGGACACAGGAAATAATGATAACAAGCTTTGAAAAATACGAAGAATAACCAGGAAGTTTTCATGTAAAAATTTGTTTCCAAAGAAGTGGTTTTAAATTTGATAAAATAATCAAAAAATACAACAGAATATCTAATAATATTAGCCAGCTTCCTTTGAGAAGCAAGCTTATAAAAAACCAAGTATTTAAATGAATTTTATCCTATAAAATATTTTTCTCATCAGATATAATAAGACAATGTTAATTATACTGCACGAGTAAAACGATTAGTGAAGCATATAAGAAAACAAACAGATCAATATCTCTCATGCAAAGTAAACCATTTTAAATTACATTAGATTAACATTAGATATAATAAGGTATTTTAGTAATTTGGTTTTAAAATTTTGTATAATATCTTATAATATATTGATGGCACCTTGGTAAGGGCATGTACTTACTAAGCTTAAAAAATTAGTGGTAGAAAGTTATATAAAAAAATCTTGTACTTGCCAGGTCCGTATTCAGCTTAGGTACCACAGTAGTTCGGTAATATTAAACAATAATAATTAGTTACTTAGTAAAGACGACTTTACTTGGTAAAAATCTGGCACACAAAACAGACACACACAATAAAGTTTCCAAATGTATATATACATAATACATTATGTGTTTGGCTGTATCACAAATGGAGCAAACTATAAAATAAAAAATCCTGTAGGGACTACTATTAAGATTAGTAAGCTCTTACTGCTATAACATATTTTCACAATATTTGTTTTTGTTTTTAATTGTTTTATTTCGCATCAATTAAATGTCCAGGGCTGGATAGGATGAGGCACAATACACTTTGAGCATTAACAGCTTTAACCCTAATCACCAAATCACCAAATGCTATAATAGACTTAACCTTTAAGTACAGATTTTCTTTTTTGGTTAAGTAAATACTGATGTGACATCTAGTAAACAACCATAGCTTTTATAATGAAAACTTTTATGTTTTTTTAGCTATTAATACATTCAAAAATTATCCTACTGTTGAAAACTATATAGAGGCTAAAAAATTCATAGCGAAAGCTAGAAAATTTCTAAAATTAAAGCGAAAAATAAGCTTTAGAGCCTTTTGTAGCAAAATAAATAGAAATACTCTCCTTAAAGATACTTGGAATAAAATTAACAAGGTTTCTGGTAGTAAATTGTGTCTTTTATCTCAATTGCCACCTGAATAGGTAGCCCAGGAAATTTAAACATCTCTCTTACCTATTTCTAGAGACTTTGAATTAAAGTTCCTAAAACTCTCCAGATAGTTAATGGTTTAATACAGAGTGATTTATATTGTGGATGTCAAATATTATCAGATTCTCTTAAGGTGCTATTCAGCAGGTTAGATAAATTACAATATAAAAGTATTCGTATCATAACACGATGTATGAGATCTACACCTATTTATGCATCGTTAGGTGAAAGTGGTCAAATTCCTCAAAAGTACAGATGGGAATGGCTTAATTCTAAATTCCTTATAAAAAATATTATTCTAATTAATAATCTAATAATTTCTGCCTTGAATCAATAACAGATATCAATGCATTTAAATCATAATTACTGGAATAAAAAAGTATTCCCCTCTTAGTTTCCATCATGAATAAATTCCAGCATACCCCAAATTTATTTTCTAGTGACTTATTTTCGTGCCACAATTTTAGAATTATTTATTAAAATATTTATTAACTACTATTCCTATTAGGAATGTGCAATCTAATAAAGGTGACGAGCATGCATTAATTCAATTTTAAAGAATCTCACTTGGCAATCCACTTCACACAATAATCTTTATGTATGAGTCAGTTGATAGTAAGAGCTTTGAATACTCATACTCTGGTAAACTCCCTACGCAGACTCAAGTTTGCACTGCAGAGGTTATTGCATTTAATCATGCGGTTCAATTTGTCTTGGAGAAGGATATCAAGAGGCCTTAATCTTATCTGATTCTCAGATTGCTATCTAAAAGATAATGAAAACATCTTACTCAATGGAGACTGAACATACCTCTATTATGGCCAAAAGGAGCATTATAAAAGCCAATCAACAGAACATCAGTATTATTCTGGCATGTGATGATGGTTATAAATGGTGATCCAATTGATATAAAATTATACCAATATGGTGATCCAATTGATATAAAATTATAATATTAAACTGGTTATAATCAATGCCACTGATTTCTCAATATATTGTATATTGTGTCAATTTCTGTTACATAATTAGGGTTATAGTTTTTATTTAATTAATATCGTGTATACTATAAATCTCTTACTCACTTAAGACTGTAGTTGTCGAATTATTTTAATTTTAATTTTAACTGTTGTTTTAATTGTCGCCTCTGCTGTTTAATCTTTACTCCGAGTTTCTATTTAAAGAAGCATTGGAGGATTCCAAGGATGGAGTCAAGGTGAATGGCGTAAATATCAACAGTATCAGATACGCTGATGATACAGTGTTAATTGCGGATTCCGACTCAGGTCTACAACGACTCATCGACAAGACCAACTCGACCTGTGAGCAATTTGGTATGAAAATAAACATTAAAAAAAACCAAAGTGATGTCAATCCGAAAAAACCAAAACGTACCTCAACCTTGCACAATAAATGGGCACATCTGGTGGGCAGAACAGGTCAATAGATTTAAGTACCTGGGATGTTGGATCGATAGCAGCCTAAATCCTGATCAAGAAATAAGATCGAGAATAGAACAGGCTAGAAAATCTTTCGAAAAAATAAAAAAACTGCTTTGTGATTCTCGAATAAAACTCGAAATTCGACTACGTTTATCAAAATGCTACGTCTGGTCGACTCTTCTATATGCAGTTGAAACGTGGACCCTTAAAACATCAACCGTAAATAAATTGGAGGCCTTTGAAATGTGGATCTACCGGAGAATACTCAAAATTTCATGGACATCGCATACCTCAAACGAAGAAGTGCTGCATAGAATCGGCAAGGAAAGAGAACTTTTTAACACAGTAAAAGTAAGAAAAACATCATACCTAGGCCACATACTGAGAAATAATAAGTACCAATATGCCCAACTTATAGTGAAAGGAAAAATCGAGGGAAAGAGAGGCCTAGGAAGGAAAAGACTATCATGGCTCAGAAACATCCGACAATGGACAGGGCTAAATTTTGAACAGCTAATAAGAACAGCTGAAGATAGAGAAGAGTTTAAAATTGTAGTAGCCAACCTCCATTGAGGAGAGGGCACTTTAAGAAGAAGAAGTTGTTTTAATTTAGTTGTTCATATTTGTTTCATATTATTTTTAGCTTTTAGTTTTTGTTAGAACAAATACCTGCCTGATTATGGGGCATATATTGGTCGAAGCCAAGGAGCATATATGGTAAGATTATGAGTATTGATTCATCTTTTATTAATTGTTGTCAAGTACTTACGTAACTGGGACTGATGGCTTTAAGTGTCCTCTGAATTACGGTGGCGGATGAGTTCAATTGAAAAACAAAAATTTAAAATTTTTTGATGTCTCTGCCGAAGATTGAAACCGGACCGTACATGGACCGAGAATGCTCGGTCCATGTACGATCGGTTATGATCTTAATTATTTGTTACTAAATAATGTCGACAATACACACAAATTGATAGAATAAATTCACTTACAAAAGATTAATGGTCAACTAAAACTTGAAATTTACTGTGCGAAAAACAAAAAAAAACTATAAACAAAAATTACATTGCTTATTGAAATTAGCGTATTTAAAATATTAGCAGTAACTTTTTATATCCCCAGCACCAAAGATTTTCCTTTTTTTTGGACTGTTGTATTATAATCGCATTGATTGAAATAATCTTGTCACTTATTAAGAAGTGTAGACTTACACCAAAAATGTTTTCTAAACCTACATTGTCATCGAGATTTATTGACTGTAGTCTGGAAATGTTTGTTCCTCATATTTTATCTGCAGTTGCATCAGCCATATTATCAAAAGCAGTGCGTGGGAGTGGACGAACTAGCCACCTTGTGTCGTTTTAGTCAACTGCTGGAATAAGTTGCAAACCATAAGTAATTTGAGCGAACGATACGAGGTTATATTTACCTAAGCTCGCTTTGCATTTGATAATGTCTACCGTAGTTGAAGACAAAACGTCGAAATCAAATAATTGCTGACAACGCTCGGAAAAACGCTACAACAGTTTACCTTTGCTAATTTATATTACAGGTTATTAGACACTCGAGTAATGTGAATGGTGCATTACACTTTCTTGATTATGGTGAGTATGCTGGGCTTCCGATAACGGTTGGTTGAAAACTTAAACTGATAAAACAGTTACAGCATAGTAATTTAACACTTTTCTAACACGCCATTCGTATTTCAAGCGTATTTGTCGTAACCATAAGTATTCCTTAATGTAGTTTGATCTCCCATATCGATCTAGTATGTGTTTCTCAATTTTGGGATCGTTATTTTAATATAATTTAAATTTACTTTGGTTGCTATATTTTAGAACTCTGAAATAAATCCAGTGATTATATTCGTAAAATAGATGAACTAGAATGAATACGTGTTATTCGAATACTAGTCTTTGTCAAAACTAATGTTAATGAAAAAATGTTTGATAATTTGTAAGAGAGGAGGTGTTCCATTTCGTTTGGCATATACTTCGTTTGGAGTATTACTATTACTACTGCCAATATAGTTATTAGTCTGTTATAAAATGGAATTTTTATCTTAACTTTAGGCAGTATATTGTTTAGAAAAAAAAGGTAAAAAACTAATTTTAATTGTGTTTTTTTTGAACTAACGGAATTGACTTTTTCTATTCTATATCTTTACGATACTGATAGTAAAGTCCAATTAAAATATTGCCTAAATCCAGATATTTTTCTTCTGCTAAATTGTTTATTTAAGTGATAGAATAAACTTAATAAATATGCTCAATGTTTTATTTTTTTACAGATGAAATGTTATTAAACCATAAATTAATTCTGTATACTGGTAATAGACAGTTGACGACAAAAAGTTGACCACAATAAGTAAGTCAATTTTAAGTGAAGCCATCGTTCGCTCTGTTACAACACTTTTAGCCCAATTTTTTAAGTTTCAATATAAAATACTGTATAAAATTAAAATTTCTGTCCAAATTATTTCCAAGAAATTCGATATTTTTAAACAATAAATTTAGTTTTATGTTATGAACGTTACGTTTATTGGAAACAAACTTTTAATACCAATTTTAAATACACTTTTATTAATGTCAATTAAATTTTACAAACTAGCTCTAAATACTATCAGTGTTTAGGTTTAAAAATTTAATGAAGTGCTTTAGTAGTTGAGCGCTAAGAGTTGATACTAAGAACGCAAAATATATTCAAATCTTTGCCGAACAAGATTTAAACAATGAACCAATACCACGTGGCGTGATATATATTATGGAAACCTTGCCCGGATTTTCGGTTGGAGACTTTCGAGGAGAAAAATCGGAAAATCTTAAGGAAAATGTGTAGATAATACACAATTACATGACAAACAATTTCGTTATTATGCAATAACGGCAATGAAAAGTATGTTCTAATATAAAATGTCTGCATCAAAGTCATTATTTCTGTGTCATGTGTCTAGACAATTTGTTGTCTATAAAAAGTTATATGGTATTACACTACTAAAATATATTATTATTTATATCAAATTACTTTTTTTGTGTTACAAAGGGCTTTTCTCCAGTAATGATAATTATAATACAGATATTATAGGAGCTTAGATTGCACACAAAAAATACAGACTGGGAGTATTTTAAAGAAAAATTAAGTAGAAAGGTTAATTAGAAATTGTGCTAAAACTAAAGGAAGACTTGGACACAGCAGTCGTCAACTTTAAAAAAAGTATACAGCTATCTGCATTGAATATAAAAGACTTTTAATTGTTAAATAACAAATCATAGCAAAACGTAAATTAAGAAAATAAAAGAAAACAACCAAGATGGAAGTAGGCAACAAAATTTTATTAAAGCTTGCACAGAACTGAAGAAACTGCTACTTGACATAAATATTCAATCTGTAAATAAATAATTTAGTGAACTAACAGCTCCAGATAATACTGACTATTCATTGTGAAAAGTCTCAGCAGCATATACCACCTATTCCAAAACCTAGCGATGACTGGGCAATAATTGACACCCAAAAACCCAAAATATTTGCAGATCATCTCACCGAAGTCGTTAAAACCCACGAACCAAACACACCTGTGAAATATCAACAAAACATCTTTGATTACAGCTAGGCTTCTTATTCAATGAAATTACCACCAAGAGTGATAAGATTCTAGAAATTTATGTTTTAATAAAAGAAATAAACCCTAAGAAAAGCCATGTTTGTAATCTAATACCCCGTAAAACTATACAAAACCTATCTGATATAGTTTTTCATGTTATAGATATCCTCTATTTCCTCGCACTAGCTCCATTCCTACTTGTGGAGTACTGGACGCTTATGCGTATTTTGGCCAAAAGTGTAAGATAGCTGACACGCCGGGTCAGCACAATCTTCTGCTAGACCTAATGAATTTTCCTATGTAACTTTTCATTTATCTTCATGTAACAATTAATTTGCTGCTAACATATTTACACACTTCGTCATTCTTGTGACCTTTTCCATATTATATATATATATATATATATATATATATATATATATATATATATATATATATATATATATATATATATACATATATATATATATATATATATATATATATATATATATATATATCTATTGAGATAATAATAAATATAGAAGAAATTAGTATAATATTATTATGATTTTTAATTAATAAACTTAAATAGTGATGAAAGAAATAATTTATAAGTTATAGACAAGAGAATATTATAAAAAAATATTTATTTGAGGGTATTTTTAAGAAATTAGCAAATAAGTGTACAAAGTTTTATTTTAATAATTATAATATATGATATATTTAAGTTAGCCATTTGCATAGGCAACCAAATATACACTAAATAATTGACACTGTATTATTATGACATGAGTAAATTTGAACTGAATAAGTGACATTTGAATAATAATTACGGATGTAAAATAGTGTTATGTATTAATTTAATATGTTTAATTCAAATATAAGTGTATATTCTGATCTGAAAAGCCGAAATGTCCAATAAATTATCCATAGAAAAATTAAGAATTTTCTAGAGCATTTAAATAACACGTCCATAGAAGGCAGTTAACCCTATTTGCATAGTAGAATATTCGAGAACGTTCGGATATTGATGAGATGAAGAGTTTCGAACATTATTTGTGGCTAGAATATTCGGGAACGATGAAAAGATATAAATACGATGTAATTTCGAGCAAGGATTCATTTGACAGTTAGTATAACAGTATAAGAGTTAGGATTAGACAGTTAATATAACAGTATACGAGTGGGGATTAGACAGTTCAAGACAGTATGAGAGTAAATTAATACAGTTACAGTTGAACAGTTAACAATTAAAGTAAGATAGTTAGACAGTGCATTCATTAAACAGTCAATCATTCAGTCAGTTGATCAGTAAATAGTACAAGCAGATAGTATACAGTGGTCAGTATTAAAGTATTAATTATACAGTACAGTATGCAGTAATCAGTGATTCAAAGTTTTATAGTATTTGAAAGTATATTAAAAGTATATTATCTATATGGTGACTACAGATTATTAAGAAGAAAAAATAAGATTATAAGTAAGAAGCAAAGAAGAACAATAAAGAACAGAAGAATACTTAGCCCATTTATAAATGCTATTAAGAAGAAAAATATTTTAAATTGTTGGAAGCTGATAATTAAAACATTGTGGTATATTTAGAAGAAGCAATTTCACAAAAACAAGAATAACCGAGGCTGATAAGAAGTTATTGAGTGGTGATTAAACCTTTTATTTTGGAAAACAGTTTTGTTTAGGCATTCAGTGATAGAAAGGTACCAAATTTTGTTAATATAAATTAATTATTGTAAGAATTTCAAATTTAAGATAGGTTTATCTTAATTTAGATTGTCTATATTAGATATAAATGTGTATATAAATGTATATATATATATATATATATATATATATAATATATATATATATATATACAAAGATTTTTGACGGAAAAACCTGCCACTCTTCGAGTGATCCTTACTTTATATTGGATTGACGGACGTACTTCTTTTCTCGATGCTTTATATACATATATATATATATATATATATATATATATATATATATATATATATATATATATATATATATATATATATGTATATAAAGCATCGAGAAAAGGAGTACGTCCGTCAATCCAATATAAAGTAAGGATCACTCGAAGAATTTCAAATTTAAGATAAGTTTATCTTAATTTAGATTGTCTATATTAGATATAAAATGTGTATATAAATGTATATATATATATATATATATATATATATATATATATATATATCTTCTTCTTCTTCTTCGTCTAGCCATTCACGTCCACATCTGAACATAAGCCTCTTCAAGTCTTCCTTTCCATTGGTTTTTATTGTACGCTACTTGTAGCCAATTTTTCCTGGCAGTCCTTTTCAGATCATCTGTCCATCTCATAGGAGGTCTGCCTCTGGGTCTTTTGTGTTGGTATGGTCTCCAGGTTAAAATTGATCTGTGCCATTTGTTTAGATCGCTCCTAGCTACATGTCCAGCGTATTCCCATTTCAGCTTTAATGCTTTTTGAACCACATCGGTGACTTTGGTTTTCTGTCTTATCCATGTGTTTGTTTTCTTGTCCTTAAGTGATATACCTAGCAGTGCTCTTTCCATCGCGTGTTGAGTGACTCTAAGTATATTCATATTCTTTTTTGTGATTGTCCATGTTTGTGCCGCATAAGTTAATATCGGAATAATGCATGCATCAAAAACTTTAGATCTAAGATGTAATTGAATTTGTTGATTTCTGAGTATATAGTTCAGTTTACCGAATGCTGCCCAAGCTAACTTTCTTCTTCTTTTTATTTCTTCAGTCTGAATTTCCCTATTTAGGATTATTTTTTGTCCCAAGTATATATATTCTTCAATATATATATATATATATATATATATATATATATATATACAAAGATTTTTGACGGAAAAACCTGCCACTCTTCGAGTGATCCTTACATATATATATATATATATATATATATATATATATATATATATATATATATATATGTACATGTTTTATTTGTATGTATAGCAGTATAAGTAATAATAAACTGAGTTATGTCTTCTTAATCCAATATTTATAATTCTCTTATACTTTTAGTAGAATACCCACTGGTTTATTATCCGTACGACCTACGTATAACTTGTGTTTAATCTGTTGTAAACGAACGTGTATCTCCATTACATATTATAATTAATTTATTGGGTAACAAACACGCTTTTTCGAGCACGAACATAACGATACACCTATTTCGGAATATCGAAATGTTTAATTAATCACTCTAGTTAAAGAGGGAAAGTAATACCATAGTATTTGTTATTCGCCAAATTAAGCTTAATAGAACGAAAAATCAAGAGTTAACTATGTATATTATACGGAAAGGTAATACTAATTATTAAGTAGATGATTCTTTATCGAGTACTGTAAAAATCAGATGATTTTTGTACAGGGTATTTTTTTGTCTTTGATCCTCTTATTCATCAACATCGTAATGTGGTCAATGTACAAAGGGATCTATAATCCCAGTTAAAAGGAATAATGGTAGTCAAAAACCAACTATTTACTAATTGTAAAATTTAAGAAGTGTAAATGTAAAAATCACCCAGAATTTTCACTAGGTTTTTGTTTGGACTTGCAGCAGGTCCAGCTATTGCCTACGACACCAATATCTGACACATTTTATGCACACCAAGTAAGTTTTTATGTTTTCTAGTCTATTGATATGGGTTCAAAACTTCTCTTTTTTTATACGTGGGTCGAGGATTAAGCTGAACGAGGTTCTGTGCAAGTAGGATCTGCTTTTGTGCATCATTTAGACTCACTCAATCTAGATGGAATAAAGATACTGTGACTTTTGTGAAGAATGCGGAGGACAAAATAAGAACTCGTACAGAATCCATGCATTATATTATTGGCTTAAAGTCAATCAACCGAATTTCAAGAAATAAGATAACTTCTCTGGTACCTACATAGCCATAGTTTTTTGACAGGAGATAGGGTGTTGGCAGGGTTGAGAAATGCCTAAGAATACAATCTGTTGTAAAAACAAAAAAAAATGCATTTATCAACAGTTCGGTTTAGTAAAGAATCTTGAAAAAGACTGGCTTATTTATGACATTAAGTCTCTTCAAAATAACACAAAAGATTTGTGAAATATGAGATTTAAAAAAAAATTAATTAAAAAAACTTTAAGTTAATACAAAAAAAAATTGTTTCCAAAACTTTTGATATAAAAGTCTTCTAGAAGATGGAAAAACATAAATAAAGACGCAGAAAATTGAACAGAGTATGAAACTGGACAGTATTCCGCTTAATAACGCCCTTATTATCGAAAAGAAGATAAATCTCTGAAACATCTCTTATTTCTTTGGCAATGAATGAATAAACGATGAGTCTTTAGATTGGTATAGTAAATTCTTAAAAACAGAAGGGTGCAATAACGAAGAACAACATCAAAACCCAAGTAACAGACTGACTCGAAGATGACTATGGCGTACATGTACATAGCTAATGTGAAATTATTTTTTATTTTTGTAACTTTTTAAAAATACCATACATTCTCTCATATTGCTAAGTTTATTATTATTTAAAGCTTTCTGGGAGCTGCAGTACACATATCTGTTTTTAAAATCATTCGTATCGGTATAAATCCACTCTTCTTGTTCACATATCATGAACCCTCTTTATCCGATTTGAACTTTTTAACTTAACGGTGAGTAGGAGGTAACATTTCTGCATTTAACTCCGAATTAGTTTTAGTGATTTATTGCGTTTTTATTGGTCGCTCCTCAATAATATTGTAAGTCACAATATATTAAATAGCAGTCAAATACAAATGATTATAACTGATAAATGTATCGTTTACAAACATAACTAACATTGTAGAGCGTCAGATAAGTAATTACAGTCACTTGCAAGGCTAACCTGAGCAAAGATAGGTTTTAATTGAACAGACATATATAAATCACGTTAATTAGTCATATCAGTAACCTAAGACAAATTTTATAAAAATCACTTGAATATAACACCTTAAGATTGAATTAAGACATTGAACCTTAAGTACAGTTGTGATGTGATAATTCATTGCAAGACAGTTTCATTTAGATTTTTTTTACTTATTTTTGGTGTTTGGTGCTTATAGTGTGGTTTCCTGTTATTTTATTCAGTCGAGTGTTTTTTGTGTTAAAAATGTAGTGATAAGAAAGTGACGGGGCAAGAAATTGGACGATAGTTGAAGAGAGTCGGGGATCGCTTAAAAACTTTCTTTATTTTTAAAAGAATAAAAATTGAATGTATTTAAAAAAAAATAAAAGTATATTCACCTATATTTACTTTTATTTACATAAATCATCATAAGTGTGTACATAATATGTATATATAGTATGTACTAAGTACATACCTTCAATATGTACTAGGTACGCACTTTTAGTACGTACTAGGTACGTACTAGGTACGTATCATAATTTGGAAAATGTACGTTTTATGTACGTATTAAGTACAGATATCATTAGGCACGTCAAAATAGGACCTTAAGGTGGTAGGATAGTAATTTGGCCAGAAAAAAAGGATCTAGTGAGCAAGAATAACGCTCCTTCAGAGATAAATTCGGTAGAGATAAAGAGTAAGATCCAGAGTAAGAAAACATCAAAAATATGTAAATACGCATTTGTAAAGGAAAGCGATGAATAGGGAAGACTTAATAAATTCTTTTTGTATAGCAGAGCCAGGATAATGATACTAATATGTTTCTGAACTACGTTTTAATTGCCAAAATATTTAAAAGTAGCTGTTTACTTTTACCTATTTTAGCATGTATTTGATATTCATGTTGTCTTATGTATGTTCAATATAACTTACTATACGTAGGTGGATGGTGACAGAATCCTTGACCTTTATGTTCTACAGTATTTTGTTAAATGCTCGTCACTGTTATAATCTTCAATTAACTAATACTAATCAAAACTTCTGAATAAGTACATTGACAGTAAAATGATAAAGATAATCAAAACGATATATTGAAACCAACTTATAAATTAATGATCTTAATTTGGAAATCAGACTATGTACCATATTTATTTTCAACATTACTATATGGAGCTAGGACTTGGACATTAAAAAATGAAATTTAAAAAGAATCGAGGCTTTTACACTCTGGTTATAACGTAGAGTATTGAAAATATCATGGACTGATGTAATTATATATAAAGAAGTACTGGAGAAGGTTAAAAAAGAAACATAACAAATCACCACTATACAAACAATAAAACTTCAAGAACAAGACCACCTAATGAAGGGACCAAGGTATGAAATTTTAAGACTAATAATACAGGAAAATATTCAGGAAGAAGATCTATTGACCGAAAATAAAATTATTGTTAATATAATAATATACGTGATTGGTATCAATGCAAATTGATTGATTTGTTAAGAGCAGCAAGTTCAAAAATAAAATTAGCCATTATGATTGCCAATCTTCATAGGGAGACGGTACCTTAGGAAAAAGAAGTTATATTGTTTTTAACACAACTGCAACTGTTTAAATATAGTAGGTAGATAATAAATTATTGTATTAAAAACAATGTTTTTTTTACCATAACTGTCATCGTTTTTCATCCTGTAACTTTAAATGTAGAAGACTCTCGAGAACAATTAGTTTCTAATATATTAATTATTAATACCATCAAGCATTTAAAGAAACGAACATAATGAAAAAAAAAATAGAAAGAAAAGCACCAGCATAAATAAAGTGATAAAGTTATTAAATTATAAATAATGTAATACACATGTGTGTTCATATTATCATTAAAATGAATTACAAGAAAGAGGCAACCCTTTAAAACATAAAATTCCTAAGAAAAATGAGACACGAAAATGTGGAAATGGGTGCAATAAGGTTCAAATTGTCATCTGAAATGTGAAAAACCGTGATCGAAATAGAAGAATTGATGAATATATTTTTAAACAAGAGCTTAGAGGTACAATTAATGAATACCTTATTTCTTATACCTAATGATTTATAAGCACATACATTTTTTTCACCCTAGTTTTTATTCCAATCAACTATTTGTACAAGTTAGATTTTATTACATTTTTAATGATGCATTATCAATTTTTTGGTAAATCTATATTATTAAAATAATATAATTGACTATATTAAGTACTATAGTATAATACTAAAAGTATGTAATTTACTTTATTGGATATAAGATTAAAATAAGTAACATACCTCTTCACATTAAAAACAATCCAATGACACTCTTTTATCACAAACTTACATCCTTTTATTATAAAGTCTTAGGCTTCATAAGTAAACTACGAACATAAAAACAAATTCACTAACTGTACATGTACAAAAAAACCAACAAGAACGTAAGGTAGGAACGGGATGCCGATATTTTGAATGATAACCCAGCCCGGAACATAAACACTCGAAGTTCGAAGATCTACCGGCTTCAGTCTTACGGTGCGGAAGGCCAACGTTGACTTAAGTCACTTCAAGAACCGCTGCGCTACGTTGCCTCGAGCCTAGTCAGCTGAGATAGCGGGAAAGAGAGGTCGCAATGTTGTCATGTTAATCAGTTTGTTGTTTAAAATAGGTAAATATAAACATATAAATATAAACATATTAATCTTAATATAGAAAATTTTACTTCTGATATTTTTTATCCCTCTTCTAAACTTTATCATTTTCTTCCGTAGTTATTTTACTCAAATAACCTGTTTTATTTTTATTCACCTGCACTCTCCATATTTAGGTTATCGCTTCACCTCTAAGGCAACACTTTATTATTTATTTAAGCGACGACCATTTAATATCGCCTTTGACCTAACGTGTGTCCTTTCGCTTCTTTTCCTGTTGTATTAGTATTTTCCAACTACAGGATACACATAGGTTTTGGTTACAACATAAACAGAATTGAATATAATAGAAATAATAAATAGAAAGAATAAATAGCAATTTTATTTTTAGAATTATTTCCAGAGTGCAAATCGAAACGTCATATACAAAAATGTAAAATGTAATTTTGTTTACAATAAATTTTCCCTTAATCCCATATAAATACACTTTTTATATTTACAATTTCGTCGGGCTAGTACTTATTTGTTCCATATGCCAAATTCTCGTTTTGAGATATTTACATTTGAATATTTTGGTAATATTTACTCGTTTAGTTTAAAACTCAGGAAAATTATGTTAATTCTAAAAACAAATATTTAAAATGGTGTGCTGGATTATGACTTCAAATTTTTACTGACTCTTTTGAAATTTGAAAAAAAAAAATAAAAACCTTTGCTTATGGAACAAAAACTAAAACTAGTACAGGAATTTGCACATTTGTTCCATATCCAATGAAGTACAAAACTGAATTATATAATAACATTTTAAGTAAAATATTTTAGTTTGCGTTTCTATAACTTATGTATCATTCTACAGTTAGATCACAGTTTATTACAATATTTCTAATCTTATATTACTGAACCTTTAAAAAATACAACTTTACATAAAAAGAAAACTGCTTTTTGTTTTCAAAATTTATTAAGAATTAAAACATGTTTATATGAAACAAACAGTAAAAGTTTTACATTCTTCGCCGTGGGTACACGTCATGTAACTGAAATAAATGAATAATATTGTAACCATGGACGTATAAATATACGTCCATGATTGTAACTAAAAGAATGAACCTTATATTACTGCACCTTTTTTTTTTCATACAAGGGTACATCAAAAAGGAAACTCCTTTTTGCTTTTAAAATTTATTAATAATCAAAACATGTGTATGTGAAACAAACAGTAAATAAAAGTAAAATATTCTTTGCAGTAGGTACCTACTCATAATGTAATTAAAACAAATACTTGCAGTTGGATGAAATATAATTATTTATTTAGTGAAGAAAATATTGTTCTGTACAATATTTTGTCAACCTCAGGCATGCAGGCAAACATAGACTCGATATGCTTTATTTTTTTAGCATCGACTGTAGGTTTTTCGGTAATAACCTTTACCATGGAAAAGTTAATAATATTAGGATCGTTTTTGCCATGTTTTTTAGCAGAGCCGCGTGTCTCATGTTTATTAAGTCTAATAAAAGTAACATTGTCATTTTCATTAAAATCACATTTAAAACTAATAGAGGAAGTGGTCCGAATATGAGCCCTGCACTTATTATGGGCCCCAATATATTTCAACTAGAGCACGTCGCGACATCTATGAATTTCGTACTAAAATACTTCTACTAGACCCCCAAACATTTTTCTGTTTATGCACGCAGTCTCGTGTATATCTCTGTACTAACAGGTGACATAAGTTTATTTGTGTAGTTCAACAAATATTTTACGGTAAGTGTTTTTGTGCTATTTATCAACGTTTATGTTTGAAACTGGAGAGTTGATGTGTTAGTATGTTAGAAAAGTGATCAGTATTTGATATTCCATCATAAAAACTAACCTAATAATGAATTGAGAAGAAATTGAATGCTTTTAAATAATCAGGTGGAATGTTGTTAATATGGGCCCCTACCGTGGTCCTATTATGGGACAGAGCTCATATTCGGACCAAGTCTTAATAAAGTGTTTTTTTTGCAGTTCATTATGCCACGAAGCAAACCGAAGTTTTTTTCAAAGAACTTAAGACAAACATGGAGACGTGAAGATATGGTTAAGGCTATGGACAGTGTTAATAACAAAATAATGGGTCTTAAAACTGCAAGCAAACAGTTCAGCGTGCCACGATCTACACTTCAAAGACTGTTAAAAAAACAAAAGGAAGGTAATTTAAATATTAGTGACGTAGTTAAAACTCAACTAGGAGAAAGACAACATTAGGAAAAGAACTGGAGGAAGAACTTGTCCAATATGTTTTGTCCATGGAAGCTACTTACTATGGTCTCACAAGAAAGGACATTAGAAAAATGGCATATGTCTTAGCTGTTCGTAATGGAATAGCTCATCCATTTAAAAATGGTGTGGCGGGGAGAAGCTGGTTGGATGCATTTTTACTACGTCACAAAAATGTACTTTCTATTCGAAGACCAACAGGAACTTCCTTCGCTAGAGCATTAGGCTTCAATAAGGAAAATGTGGAGCAATTTTTTGACAATTTGCAGAGTGAATACTCAAAAAATAAATTTTCGCCTCACCAAATTTACAATGTAGATGAGACTGGGCTTACAGTTGTTCAAAGTAAGGTGGCATCAGTGGTGGGAAGAAAAGGAAAACGGCAAATTGCTTCAATTACCTCAGCCGAACGGGGTTCACTAGTTACGTTTATAGCTGCAATGAGCGCTGGAGGTCAATTTGTACGCCCATGTTAATTTTCCCGAGAAAAAATCGCAACGAACAGCTGATGCGAGGGGCTCCTCCAGGTTCAATCTACGCAGTACATCCAAGTGGGTGGGTGCAACAGAATTTGTTTTCCGATTGGATGAGGCATTTCATAAATTTTGTTAAACCAACAAAAGAATGTCCAGTTCTGCTAGTGTTAGATGGCCATTATAGCCACACACGAAACTTAGAAGTTATTCGACTAGCTCGTGAAAATCATATTTCCATTATCTCTTTGCCGCCTCACTCAACTCATAAATTACAACCCCTTGATAAAACATTCATGGGAAGTTTCAAGGCTTATTACAGTGAGGAAATTAGAAATTGGCTTCGTGTTAACCAACGAGCCCTCACACAGTTTGACTTGGCAGAACTTTTAGGTAAAGCCTTTTTAAAATCACAGTGTGCCGAAATAGCTGCTAGTGGTTTTAGGGCGACGGGAATATATCCGTTCAACCGTCACATTTTTTCTGAAGCAGATTTTATATCTGAACGAATTCAGGCTGAGAAAAACTGCAACATTTTGTCTCAAGCCTCGCCTCAAGCGCGGCCTGTCACAACAGAACCCCAGCATGGTACCCCAGAACCTCAGCCAGGATGTTCTTTTTGGGAAGATACAGCTAAATTACAATCACAGGCAACATCTTCGCCGTCAAATTCCAATTTCTCTAGACCATCTGTTCCAGGAATGGAAAATTCCGTTAAATTGGTCTCACCATTTGACATTTCACCTGTACCTTCCGTCACAAAGAAAAATACCACTCGGGGAAGAAAATCAACTAAATCGCAAGTGATCACCTCTTCCCCTACAAGGATGAGTTAGAGAAATCCTGCACCAACACGCCTAAGAAAGCAAGCACCAAACGACAAGTCTTTTCAAAATCAAAAGCAAAGAAGACAACTAACAAAAAAAGACAGCAAGCAAAAGACAATAAAGTCAGCGACTCTGAGGATGAAAGTCACGAGTTTGTCCCAGACGATGAAGATATGGATATCGACGAAATTGGCAAATCTGTTCCTGACGGCTGTGATGCAGTATGCCTATTTTGTGATGGTCGCTTTTCCGATGACCAGAGAGGAGAGTTATGGATTCAATGCTTCATGTGCAATCAATGGGCTCACGAACAATGTTCAGGTGCCGAAAAAGATGCATATATTTGTGACTTTTGCGTGTAATATGTGGTTTTTAAGTTGAAATGTATTTTCATTTTCATTTTCAGTTTTTTTTATTTGAAAAATATATGTTTTTTCAAATTGTTAGATACCTATCAATTATTTTACTAGGGGGCCCATATTCCACGCAGTCTAATCCAAAAGTAGATCTGTACATAATTTAAGTGTTGACACAAATTCCACCTAAATTTAATTTTTTTGATAATGCCTTTTTAATATACCATAAGGTAAACCTTTAAGCTTGTAGTGTGTAATTTACTGGATATTTATTCGTAACTTTCAAAAAATTTATACAAAAAAAACAAATGGGGGGCTCATATTCGGACCACTTCCTCTATGCAAGGGGTCATGTTTTTTATAGTTAATTTGTTTAACTTTAGTAAAAGGCAGATCTTTAAAATTTAGAGTTTGGCTTACTGTTTGAAAATTTAAAAAATCTTATTTTTTTAGTTGCAGTATATTTAAAAGTGAAACAGGGCTGTATGTTTCCCTATGTTTTAAATACTATTCTATTTTACTGTGAACAGAGTCGATTTCTTGAATTAAACTATGTTCGGGCTCTGAAAATTTTTGTTCAACTGTATTAACGCGTTTATTGATATGTAAGAAATACTTTATAGCTAAGGCCATGTGTGAATTGCGGTTTTGGGGGACATAAGAATCCGACCATAATATAAACTTATTTACATTAGGATTTGTTTCTGAAATTGTGTTTAATAGTTTTATAAGAGCACTGGCAATGTAATTACCATTACGGCCTGAAATGGCTTCATGCCATAAAGCACAGTAGGTAATTTTATCTGTGCAGCAGTGAACAGTTAAATTATATACTGAAAACTTTTTTTTTATAAAAAAAATTTGACTCCTCAGCTTTTGGTAGCGCAAAAACATTTTGCATATCAAAGCATAAAACAGCAGTAGACTGGTCAAATTTGTAGGCCTTTCTATCAAAGTCTCTTTCTATTTTTCCTTCGATTTTATTTTTTATGTGATAATCATAATGTTTTTTATTTTCTTCAGTTTTATTTTCAATTAATTTGTATTTCTCGCAGGTATCACATCTATCCTTTTTTGGTAGAAAAAAACCAAAATTATATTCTCTTGTAAAAATTTCTCTATACTTATGTGATTTACCAGGAAAATTTTTACTATAGTCACTTTCTAGATATAGTCGATACATTTTTTCAATAGAGAGACACGGATCTAAATACAATCTAACACGATCTGATCGACAGTAATGAGACTCTATATGGGGGAACGACTCAATATGTTTTCGTACCCCATCTAGAGCTTCTAATGGTAAGACTTTTTTGCATATTTTCCTTTCAAAGGAGTTTGAGCAATCCCTGAGTTATTCTTATAGTGATTTTTGAAGAAATAATAAATTCTCTGTTTACTAATGTTTAGAGTAGTTAAAAAAAATTCCCTACATACTCGTATTTGCTTATTTAAAACCTCAAGATTTCATTGAAACGAATTTTGTTTCTTGCAGTCAGAAATATTTTCTGTTTTCACATACCTTCCTTTTGATGAACTTCTTTTTACAAATTTTGAATAAAATGCGCCTTTTTTGCTATCGCTTAGCTGCCAAAAGTTTTTAAATATAACCTCCCTTTCGTTCGTATTAATATTTTTAATACATTGATAGGTACAAGTTTTTAAACACTTGGATTGACATTGCCTTGGAGCATGGACAACTCCTTTTTCGTCCTTATATTAAAGCCCATGTTCTCGCTGAACTTTTTTCACATTTCTAGTCCAGTTCTCAGGATTTCTCAATCGCTTTCTTGTTTTTTTAGAAGTCATCTTGCTGCTTGCTGGGACATCTTGATTTTCCATTTTATTTTCTGCTGAGCTTTCTTCTGTACATTTTTCGGCACATTCTGACACCATTTTTGTAGAACTCTCTGTATTTTGTCTGTTTCCATTAGAAGATGTTGAACTTGAATCACTGTTATAGTCTAATTTTTTTCTGAGTGATTCAGCATTATAATCAGGATCCCAGACTGAATCGTCACTATTAAACATATTCTCGACATCAGTAGGTAATGACGGCGCAGGGGACGAACATTCAGACATTGCAATATTGTTTCTTTTAAAAACATCGGGAATCGTCTCAAATAGATTTCTTTTTATAGCGTAATTTGTTTACGATCCATATCCACTCTGTAACAAAAAAATTACATGAGTTTTTACGCTTTCCTGGCAGATATATCGTCAAATTAGTGCTTATTTGTTCCACATGCCAAATTCTTATTCTGAGACATTGATATTATTAAATTTGGTAATATAGTGAAAAACACATCATTAAATAGATATATGTATACATTTTTACACACATAAATAAATAATATATGCATTTACTTACCCGTTTTATACTTTAATTTGTCACATCCAGTCGCCACCATACAAGAAGTAAGACACGTCAACCTCAACTCACTGCATAACACTGGCATGGCACAAACAAGCACCGAAGCACCGAATGCGCGGGTGAAATACTGGCTTCCTATTGGCCTTTGCATATGGAACACTTAAGCACTGAAATAACCCATAAAATAATCTTATGGCACAAAGTTACAAAGGTATTACAGAAAAGTTTTGGCTATTAGAGTTATCAGGGCCAAATTACATACATTATTATGTTGTCAATGTTTCATTACAGATTCTAACCCGAAAAAGTAGAAAATGTGGTATGGAACAAATAAGCACTAACCCGACGATTTGTCACCCGTTTATGTTCCGACTTCTATTTATAAAATGTCTAATTATAGATATGTTATACAGATTTAGCTATACCACTCACTTATCCCAAATATCTACGTTATTAAAAGGATTGAGCTCTTATGAGTCTCTTTCGTGTTATCTAGCCCTAGGTGACTTGGTACGTCGAAGTATCTCTCAAAAATTTTCGTACAAATCTGGAACAAAGTTGTTCTTTACACTTTTTTGTCAAGGTTCTATGATATTGTTTATAGCGGAGTGTTGGTAAATACGTTGACCAACACAGGATGCAATCAATTTATTAAAAGTTGGAAGACAAGTAAGTGGGCGATACTTGGATCGATCATGGGTATTGTTTTGATCCTCCTATATTTAATAAGCTGTTCCCTGCGTTTGCGGAATAAAAATATCATGATTAATAGTGTTGATAAGCACTCCCGAACTTCTTACGCCAAAAGTTTTGAACTTTGTTTGGTCTAGGAGATTTCAAGTTATGAAACTCTTTAATAATACTGGAAACTTCTTTTGTGGTGAAGAATTATAAAGAGTAGAACGATAGTGTTGACAGTTGTGCTTCCTATCTTCTATTACTCCAGAATTGGTGTTAAGAGCAGCTGGTCTGAAAAGATTTTTTTTTAACTCCTGAATTTCTTATTGGATTGGATATTTCCGGCTTTTACTATATACCTCCTCATTCATCCTAAATAAATGGAGGGTTTATATTTTAATGTATCCAGGCACTGTTGGACTATGTTTTTTTTGGATCATATTGTGGGTGTCTTGACGTTTTCAGCATTATTTCTTTAGCACTTGTGATGAATTTTCCACTTGTTATTTCTCGTATATATTCTATCATTTGACCAATATTGATCTGTAAAGCATTGTTCAGATACTTGAATTTTTGGGCACAACTAATAAATAACACAACACAATCAAAATGACAAGTTTTGTTTTATTCAAAGTTCTGGTTTGTAATTCGAAAATAGTTTTTAATAAATAAAAAAATATTAATGTTTATAATTTTTTTTTTAATGATTTTAGAATTCGAACTGGTAACGTCAAACCCAAGAAACTATAATTTTTATTAAAATCATTGAGATAAAACCAAATATAAAATATTCCGAGTGAATTATATCACAACAAAATAATTTATATTTCCAACTTAAAATATGTACAATAGGAAAAATTATTGAAGAAGCAAACGTGGTCATATTAAAATTATGGCCGGGACGTCTAAAGAAAATTATTTAAAGGAATAACTAAAATATGTGATACCATCTATTTAACTTAACAATTGATCCTGAAACTACTTTCTTGTGGCATAGTTAAGGTAAATATTATGTTTTTTATGGGATTAAGCCGCAATTAAAAAAAAACGATTTTTGTACAAAGTATGTGTATAACCAAAGATTTTGTTATTTGTTATGTCATTTCAAAGTTCACATGCCTGATTAGACCTTGTATGCCAAAAGCCCTTAGTGGCTACAACATATTTTAAGGGTGGTGTTATTACCATAAAAATATTACATTCTGTTTACTTTTGTGTTTCATGTTATATGTTTCATAAACATACACAAGCAGTCAGAATTTGATATTCCCACTACATTACTACTACTAATTAATTTAACTTAATTATTCATAGAAAAGAAATTACAAAGCAAATAAAATATTTAAAACTTTTACAGATAATGTCAAATGGACTACTAAGAATGTCGATGTGGAGCACTGGGCAGTTTATGCGAAATCAGTTTACAATAAACACAAATATATCCAAGAGCGATAGAGCACACATAGCATTCGTTTGGACTTTAGAGACAGCTGGGCTGCTGTTCTAATAAAATAATTTGAAATATATACTGAAAAACTGATAAAAGCTTAAATCAACTCTGATCAAATAGAATACAAAACTTAAATATTGGGTTTGCAGCGTAAGATAGGACAAAGAAGTACTCTTTTTAGTTTACCAAGCTTTCGTAAATCTTTATTTGCATCATTGGGGTGCTACAATAAACAGAATTAGTACAAATTACAGAGTAAGAATTACTTTGCATCTTACACTAATAATTGAGATTAGTTATCGTGATGTTTATCAAATAAAATGGACAACTCATTTAACCCCTACAAACGATGGCTATAACAATCCAAAAATTGATTTTAGAAACCGTTTTTTAACATACCTATTTAAAACACTGTAAAACACATATACATAAATATTTAAATAAAATTATGTTAAAATAATTACAAAACACGTACGTAGTCACAATATCAAATTTTTTGGTTATAAATATTCTTATCAGAAACAAAAGAATTGGTTGTGAATTCGTTGCTAGTTGCTACCAACTTAAAATGACAGAACGTTAGATTTTAAATAATAACGATGTAAAGGTAATAGTATACCTGATAGACGCTAAACTTTTTGAAAAAGAAAAGACAAAAAAACTTATTTTAGAAGTAGGAGAGATATGGTATATCTCACATATAATGAAACTTATATTGTTGACGATGAATTGTCTGTATTAGTAGATTCATGTTTATCTAAAGTTAACAATAATGAATAAAAGTTGCTTCAATTATTGGTATCTGTCCTTTTGTTAATGGTTTCTTTTTCTTGAAAAATTTATTAATTGGATTAAAAGATTGTTTCTCGAGATGGCTTTTATTTAGTGGGAGTGGAAGTAAGTGGGCGATAATTGGCTAGATCATGGGTATTATTTTGATCCTCCGGTATTGAATAAGCAGTTCCCTGAGTTTGCGGATTAAAAATATTATGATTAATAGCGTTGATAAACACTCAGAACTTCTTAAGCCAGAAGTTTTGAACTTCGTATCTTTTATTCCTCCAGAATTGGTGTTGAGAGCAGCTGGCCAGAAAAGGTTTTTTCAAAACTCCTGAATTTCTTATTGGATTGGGCATTTCCGGCTTTTACTTTGTACTTCCTTATTCGTACTCAATAAATGGAGAGTTTTTGTTTTAATGTATCCAGGCACTGTTGGGCTGTGTTTATTTTTGGATTATATTGTGGGTGTCTTGACGTTCTCGGCATTATTTCTTTAGCACTTGTTATGACTTTTCTACTTGCTATTCCTCGTATTTATTCTATTGTTTGACCAATATTCCTACAAAATAATTTAATCTGGTTTAGAAGCCGTTTTTCTCAGGGTATCACTCTATTATCTCGACCTCAGATTTGTCGTTTTCTGTTTAAAGGCACGTGTAATTTTACTTACCTACAAGGATAACTCAAAACTCGTCGTTACGTATTGTGTATTTTTAGGTTGAATTTCTTATATGGCAAGCCAGGATTCTGCTCTTGTATTTCATTAGGTAGTTGATCTATACTTACCTCTTGGTTATTAATTTGGCGTTAGACTTCACTTTTGAAGGTATTGCGTCTAGTCTCTTGGATAAAATTGTCTCTGATAATTTCCCTGTATTGATCTGCAAAGCGTTGTTCAGATACTTGAATTTTTGGGTACTTCCTGCAAAATTTGACAGAGAGATTTTGTCGATGGCCGATAATCTCTTTACCGAGATTGATTACCTGGTAATAAAAGCGCAAACTAATTTCATTCATAAATAGAGTCCACTTTACTGACACCGACGTCCCGCATGCTGTCATATCCAGCGCCGGCTTCAGCCCTAAAACAAATCATTTAACTCAATTTTCATGGGTGAGCATTTTATACCTACAGTCAGGTGGCAGTTTTAGTTTCACAGCAGGTATCCCTGCTACCCTTTGGAGCATCCCCGTTTGCAGGGTACCGTGCCTGATTTAACTGGGAAAAAAACTCGCACAGGGTTATATTATTATTCCATTTTCTTAATTGACCAGTCCCTTGTGTTGCTGCAATATGGAAACGACTATTGATTTGTTTTGTTCAGGGCAACTTACACCTTTTCTCACATCTTCTTTTTTACAAATAAAATTATTTTTCATTATGTAATTATTATTACTTGCTTCCAATTTTACGTACTCCACCTCGTAGGCATCCACCTGCTTAAAATTTTCATTCCTTAAATATTCATTACAATTATTCCTTACATTATTTTGGTACATATCCCTATCATCAAAATACATTTCTTCTTCATAAAAATCATTACTTTCTTTTAATAATATCCTATCAACTCTTATTCCTTCTTCCAGCTCATCTTTCATCCAGCTCATGCATAAACGTAATTATTTGCCCTTCCAAAGTTTACCTACTTCCAAAGTTCCATTTTTTTTTCAAAATCTATCTGTACTTTTTTCGTTTCAAATTCATCATTTCGCATTAATATATCAACACATAAATCCTTGACAACAAATCCTTGCATATTAATTTGTTTATTAAGAATATTAATTTTAAAATTGGCTAGTTTATTAATTTTTCTCGACTTATTATTTGCACCAACAATTTTAATTTTTGGAATCTTTATTATATCTGGTAGTTTTAATGTATTACAAATAAAATTTTCCGAGACTAAAGTACTTTCTGAACCAGTATCTATCATAACCTTAATCATTTTATTTTTGGCCCTAACATTTATATAAATTAAATTAATAGATTCAATAATTTTATCGTCATCTAAAGAAATAAATTCAGAAGGTTTTTCATAATGACAATGACCCAATTTGTAATTCAGAAAATTTACTGAACAAAATTTGGATTGCTAGAATTGTTAGATTGTGTCTGACCACTTGGATCTAATGCCCTGTGTCTTTCACTACTTTGACTTCTACTCATATTTTCTTTCATTGTACTATTTCGTTCACTATCTTCGCAGCTTCTATTCCTTCGTACATAATTTATTTGTCTGTTGTAATTAGGTCGTTCTGTATTTCTCCTATTGTTAAAATCTTGTCTATTATAATTAGTATTGATATTAAAATTTTGTCTATTATAATTTGTATTGTTAAAATTTTGTCTATGTTGATTATTGTTATTGTTATTACAATTTTGCAAATTATTACCATATCTATTATTATTATATGATTGTCTATATTGTTGATTATTATTATTATATTGAAAGTTATTATTGTTTTTTCTATTATTAATATGATTCATCCTAATATCATTGTTATTATTACTATCTACCATATTACCTCTTTGTATTCTTTAAATAAAATTAATAAAACTCTATTGTTTGAATATTTTGTACGGTTACTGTTTGGATCGGCATCAAAATGTCTAGAAACATTTAAGACTGTGTCATTTTCTCTAAGTGGTGGTTCTAAATAATTTGCAACAGTTATCAATTTTAAAGCATAATCTATCATATTTGGATCTTAAATTGCGATTATACTTTCCAAAATATAGAACTTCCCTAAATTTAGCTTGCTCTAATTCACCTCAATAATAATTTAAAAATTTGTTTTCAAATGTTTGAAAATTATCCAAATCATTTTCAATACTGGCAAACCAAATTGTTGGATTGGCACTTAGTGTCATTCTAATATAATCTTTAATATCATTAATATTATTCGCTAATCTTAATTAATTTTTTAAACTATTTATGTATACTCTAGGATGCAAATTTTTTATATTATCAGACAATTTAATCCCAGTCTCATTTGTTAAATTTAAGTAAGGTCTAATTTGTGAAATATCATCTATTCTCTGTTTCACATTTCTTATTCGATTATTATTTGTTTGGATATTTTGTTGCATATCGTCTAATTTTTCTTCTGTCTTTCTCCTGTCTTCGTTAATTTTTACTTCTAAGTTACATTTCTGCAACTCTATTTTCTGTTCTATATCTATCTTAATAATAAATAATCTTATTTACTTCTGTCCTCTCATTTTCTATGCTTTTATTGTAGTCATATTTTTAGTAGTATATTTTTTATTTCATTTGCTACTCTTTTCTCTGCAGCATCAAGTTTTTTATCTACGTGTTTTTCTATTTGTTTTACAATTTTATCTTTCTATTTTCTTTTCTAATTTTCTATAATTCTCGGTTCTTTTTTTTATGTCTTCTTTGACTTCTTTCGAATAATTAGTTTTTATAAGTAAATTAGAGTTTATGTTCAGTCCTGTACTAGCTAATGAGTGTCAATTACCGCTAAACTAATTTCAGTGTAACGGTATGCAAACTTCTTGACATAAATGATGCATCATTATGATTTTTATTTATGAAGCTCCATTATAAAATTTACCTACAGAATTTTTTTATTCCAAACTTGAAGTTTTGTCTTTATATGCTCTTGTCTATGTATTTTAAAAGCGTTTATTAACTATAAGGTAATCAAGGCACAAATAAATTTTCTCACAATACTGTTCGTTAGTTCTGTCCACGAAAGGTCACATAAAAATAACATGGTAATTATAAGTTAATACAGGATATTCTTCATTATATATGTCATTCAAACTTCTGCTTCAAGAACAAAACATTTTTAATCGGAAACAATATTCAACGCCTCAAATTATATAATTCTTTTTATTTATGCCAATTCAAGGTTTGTATCGCTATTTTTGTAGGTGTAAAATGTTAAATGTTTATTTGCCACCACTACACACTGTTATCATTTTGCCATATTCGGGATTAGCTTATAACTGTTTTATCTATTGTCGTTTTTTTTCTTCATACTCTTATTTAGTTTTTGACATTTTGTTCATGCATTCATTTTATACCCTTTGATTCCTCTTTTTTATAGCTCGTCTTTATAAATAGGAGATTGGTAATAATAATAGATAATAAACCCTTTGTTTTGGGATGTTCTTATGAATTTTTTAGTAGTCATTATTGTTTCTTGTACAAGCTAAACTTGTAATTATTAGCTTTTCGGTTATTTGTAAGTTTGACTCTTTATTTTCCAAGTTAAATAAATATTATTAAATATTATGCATATTATGGAATTAAGCCACAATCTGTTATAATAAAAATATCATTTTATATATTTTTTAATTCCACTCAGGATTTCGTTTAAAAAAAAATAAAATAATGAGGTTAACCACCTGTTTGTTGTGTATTGTTGTGTATTTTGTTGGCGCTTTGCCAAACTGACAGGCAACTCATTCGGCTTCGATCTTGCATATTTGTGTATTGTGTATTAGGTAGGTATAAAAGATATGTATCTGAACTTCTTTAAATCCATTTATGTATAGTTTTGTTGCTACTTTTTTTTAATAATACCAACCAGAGCCTACTACATTTTGCTGATGTGTTTACTATACATTTTTCTTCATTAAGTTAGATGAAATGTTACTTTGATTTTTACCTTTTTTTGACTGTTTCTTTTATGACTACAAATGCATCCTTCCGTTTTACTCTTTGTGTATTATTCCTGTCTATTTGCAAATCTGTGATCTGTAGAAGTGTCTGTTTTGATGTATGTTTTAAAATTGGCTAATTATAGATAGTGACGACTAGTGGATAATAGTTGAAGTACAAAAATAATTTGTAAATTACTTCATACTAAAAATGACTAATAATTACTGGTGGTCACGACTAGCGGATAATATCACAACTACAGAAATGGTGTGACGGTCATTACGTGTCGACATGGCCGGAGCGGAGGGCGGGGGCGTACCATAACGTCAGAGGTCGAAGCTCAAAGTTCGCTCAAGTATCTTACCTTATACAACAATGTCAAGTCAATATTTTTAAGCAAAAAAAGACAGAAACAACAAACTAAAATACTAAAAGCTTAGAAAATATCAAAACCGAAATAGATATTTTCGAAATAAAAGAAATATGAGCAAAAGAGAAAAGAAATTTTGTGAAATTTTTGAATATTCCGTAACCGGTGAGCTGGCTTCATGCAGATTCCTAGTACTTTAGAAGTTTGAAGTTTTTTCTGGTGACCTTGAAACTTGCCCGCTCTCTGGTACTTTTAAGTCGCTATTGGTAGTTATTGGTATTCAGTGGTATTTAGCTGGGATACTGTAAAAAAGTTCAAATTAGAAATCAAGGTCTCAGTAACTTTACCTCACCGTAAAGGTAAATTTTATATATATATATATATATATATATATATATATATATATATATATATATATATATATATATATATATATATATATATAATTCTTTGGAGGGTAACTTTCGGGAAAGCGTCAAAACAAGGATCAGCTAGAGATGGTATAAGCCAGCTTGGTGTAGAACTTTATTCTATATGTGAAATTTTCGGTGATATGTTGTCACCTTCATCAGCACCTAAATGGAAAACCTATTATAGTACAGTGGTGGAAATCAACATTTAAAAACCTACATTGAAAATGTTCAGTTGGTCCTAGTTGTAAAAAACACTGTCACAAACATGTTAAAAATATTAAAAAATACATTTAAAATTTTGAATAAAAGCATTACAAATACAAACGTTGTGTTTGTATTTGAAAAACTACCCTGTTGTTTGTAATGCTTTTATTCAAAATTTTAAATGTATTTTTTAATATTTTTAACATGTTTGTGACAGTGTTTTTTACAACTAGGACCAACTGAACATTTTCAATGTAGGTTTTTAAATGTTGATTTCCACCACTGTACTATAATAGGTTTTCCATTTAGGTGCTGATGAAGGTGACAACATATCACCGAAAATTTCACATATAGAATAAAGTTCTACACCAAGCTGGCTTATACCATCTCTAGCTGATCCTTGTTTTGACGCTTTCCCGAAAGTTACCCTCCAAAGAATTGTATTCTTAGCGTCGTTACACACACTCTATATATATATATATATATATATTATATATATATATATATATATATATATATATATATATGTATATATATATTATATATATATATATATATATATAATATATATATATATATCCGGTTTTTTAGGCGTTACGCCTGTCCGGTAGGGATCTATGGAGGAGTATCACCAAGCCGCAAGCCCTTATCTCTTGCCGTACTGCTCCACCATAGGCTGATCAGATCCCAGCATATCCTAGTCTATGCCGCAGATTCGTCTAGAATTTTAAACTGCTGCGTTAGACTTTTTGTTTTCTGTACACCGAGCTTGGGCTCGATCCCACATCCACTAAGGTAAGTTTTATAATTGTTATAAAATTAAAGATTTTTGTGTAAAACCTGTTATTTTTAAATATATTTGGTTCCTCGTATATCAAAAAATGTTAATTCATGAGATCCAAACATCGACAAAAGTTGGCGGTAAATAAACATGTAAAGAATGTGCGAACTCCACAACATAACATAGTCATAACCCTACCAGGATTAAAAGGTCCTGCTCGTATTCTAGGAGATGAAGCCACTCCAGAAGATATATGGAACCTTCTCATCTCTAAAGCTATGATATGTGCTATAGTCCAGTATAGAAATTTAAAGATTGCAAAATTTGCTGTAGATATACAAATAGATTTAAAATATACACGGATAGTATGGAAATACGAGCTTTTATTGGCATACTTATATAATACTGCGATCTATAAATTTATTGATGAAGATATTCACGCCATATTCACTGCAAACGTGTTGTGATAAATTGCTTGAGGTTTGATGATTCCACATCTTGGAAAGAAAGACTAAAAGAAACACTAACGGCTTATATTAATGACATTTTCAAATGTTAATTAAAAAGTGTTAACATGTATTTACTATTGGGAAAAATGTATGCATCCATGAGATGTGAATCGGTTTAGGGGCCGATGCAAGTTCCGGATATAATACCACCAAATAAGCCACGAAAATATGGTATACATTTGATGTTAATAACGGATGCTTAAGACTAAATTTGCTTAGAATGGCTACATATATACCGGAAAATGTTAGAATGAAATTAGTCTTTCAAATTCAGAAAAAAAAATTTACCAAACCGACACAATTCGTCATTTGTCTATCAAAACCTTTATTTATTTAACAGAAACATTACTGCAGATAATTGTTTTTATTATTTTCAGCTAGTGAAGGAGTTATAGTCTACTAGCCTTACCTATGTCGGAACCACGAGATAAACAATAAAAGAAATACCTGCAGAATTTAAAGCAAACAAACAAAAACAAGTTCTGCATTATATGGATTTTAAAAAACATAAAACGCGAGTTCCATATATTTCTAAGACAAACAAGGCTGTAATCCTTATTTACTCTATGCATTACTTTCGTGCTATAAATTTCGAGGCTAACAAACCTGAAATAATATCCTCTTATTCAAAAAAAGTAGGCGTTGATACACTAAATAATAAACGCACCATTTACAGCTCATCAGGAGAACTTGACGTTAGCCAATGGCTATTTTTTATCATATATTAGATATAAGTTGTGTCAATGCTTTTTTCATGTCTGACTGTTAAAAATAATAAAAATATATCCCGAATCAAATTTATGAATGCAATAGGAAAATGCCTGACAGAACCTTTTATAAGAAAACGATTTAAAACTCCTAGAATTAGCTTAGATATAAAAAACTCGATAAGAAGAATACTTGCACTCGAAGAACCAGTAAAATTTCCACCCAAAGAAAAATTAGAGATTCGAAAATGACATTTTACTTATGCTGTAATTGTAAAAAGCTTATTATGTTTATCATGTAGTAAGGAAATATGCACAAAATGTAAAT
Organism: Diabrotica balteata; assembly: GCA_918026665.1. Lineage (NCBI taxonomy): Eukaryota > Metazoa > Arthropoda > Insecta > Coleoptera > Chrysomelidae > Diabrotica > Diabrotica balteata. The sequence goes on along the minus strand of OU898276.1, from coordinate 124,227,549 downwards.
AATCATAACGAATATATATATATATATATATATATATATATATATATATATATATATATATATATATATATATATATAATGGCTATACACCCCAACGTGGGGTTAAACCGCAAATGCTTTCTAGATCCTATTTCTTAAGTGGATCAGTCTTTTTTTTGTTTATCTTATCTTCTTGACAATATCTCTCCATTTTTTCCTGTCTCTAGTTCTTCCTCTCCATTCACTGACTCCTGCCCTTTGGAGGTCTTCTTCAACTTCTTGCAGCCACTTTGATCTCGGTCTTCCCCTTCTCTTTCTTTCTCCTGGATTCCATTCTATCATTGCGTATGTCACCGCCTCATCGCCTGCTCGCCAGATGTGACCTAACCATCTAACTCTGCATTGCTTTATTTTAGTTACAATGTCTTCCTTAAGTTCTTCCTTAATTTCTGCATTTGTTCTGCTTCTATATTCATTTTGCTCTGTTCTGATTGGTCCTAGTATGGTTCTCATAATCTTTCTCTCTGCAATTCTTAAGTCTTCTTCATCTTTTTTAACCATCGTCATTGTTTCCCCTGCATATAATAATATTGGTCTAATTAGGGTGTTATAAATGCTCATCTTGCTTTTTTTTAGTCAGTGTTTTGCTTTTAAGTAATCTTTTGTTTGCAAAATAAGCTTTATTCGCTGCTAATATTTTTTCTTTTATTTCGGATTTTCTTTCTCCGGATTTACTTATTGTAACTCCTAGGTATTTAAAGTATTCTACTTCTTCAAACTCGGAACTTCCTATTTTGATTTTTTCCTTCATTGGTTTTTTCCCTAATCTTAATATTTTTGTCTTTTCTTGATTTAATCTTAGCCCCATTATCTCCCCTTTCTCTCTTATTTCTTCAAGCATTTCTTTCATTATTTTTCTGTTCTTTGCAATAATAGCAATATCATCTGCATATGCAATTATTTGACCACCTCTTGTTCTGAGATTTCCTTTATTTATATTTCGCAGTACATATTCTAATGCTAGATTAAATAGCGTCGTTGATAAGGCATCTCCTTGTTTCATCCCTTTATTTATACTGAATTCCTCTGTCTCTCTTCTTTGTGTTTTTATGCTTATTTTTGTAGTTCTGATTGTCATTTCTATTAATTTTCTGAGTTTATGTGGAATTTTTAATTTTTTAAGTGCTGTCATTAATACGTTCCTTTTAATTGAATCAAATGCCTGTTTGAAGTCTATGAATAACATTTCCAATTCTAATTTATACTCGTTTACTTTTTCCATTATTGGTTTTATTGTGTGTATTGCATCTATTGTAGATCTTCCTTCTGTGAATCCACATTGGTACTGTCCTACTGTCTTCTTTGTGATCTTTGATAACCTCTTTTTTATTATTGATGTCAATATTTTATATGTTATTCCTCTATAATTTTCACAGATTTGTTGGTCTCCCTTTTTATGTACTGTTATGATCTGTCCTACCTCCCAGTCAAGTGGCATTTTCTCTTCTTTCCATATATTTTTCAATAGTGCCAGTATTTTTCCTCTTAGTTCCCTTTCCCCGTATTTTATTAGTTCCATATTAATTCCATCTTTACCTGGGGCTTTTCCGTTTTTGCTTCTCTGTATTACTTCATCCAATTCCTCTAATGTTGGTTCTTTTGAAATTTCGATGTCTACTAAATTTGCTTCTTCTTCATGTACTGTTTCCTCCTCGTCATGCATTTCTTCTTCTGTTGTTTTCTCCGTCAAGAGCTCTCTGTAGTAATCTCTCATTACTTGCTTGTATTCTTGGTCCTCTATTATCACTATTCCCTCTCTATTTTTTATTCCGTTTGTTTTGCCCTTGTATTTTTTGTTTTGTTCTTTAATCTTTTTGTAAAAACTTTTCGTATTTCTGTTTGTTCTTTCCTGCTCTATTTCCTGCATTTTTTTGTCTACCCATCTTCTTTTATTTTGCCTTATCACTTTCTTAGCGTACCTTCTTAATTTTTCATATTCTTCTCTGTCTTCCTCTTTATCTGTTCTTAGCCATTTATTTCTGGCTTGCACTTTTTTTTCTGTTATTTCTCTACATTCTTGGTTATACCATTCATTTCTTGTTTTAGCCTGACTTTTACCTATCTGCATATTTGCACCTTCTTCTATTGATTTTTTGATCGTCTCCCATTCTGTGCTTATATCTTCTACTTAATATTTCTCTTTTATTTGAACTGTTACTGCCTCTTCATATTTTTTTCTTACTTCTTCATTACTCAATTTATTGACATTCCACTTTTTATGTTGGTTTTTTTGTTTTGTTTCAATTTTAACTTTTTGTCTCAAAATGGCTGTGACCATGTAGTGGTCTGAATCTCCACACGCACCTCTGAACGTTCTTACATCTTTTATTGACGATTGTTTTCGTTTATTAATCATTATGTGATCAATTTGACTATATGTTTTCTGATCCGGTTAGGATAACGAAAATATAAGTTATTTAAAATTAAAGTAGTTCATCTGTTGTCAGAATTTTTTTAATGAATAAATATGTTTATTTTTTTTATAAAAATTATTGTTTCTCTTAAACCCTTATATATACATATTCTTAACAAAAAGAGAAATCAAACGATTTCTACCTGGCGAAATAGAATTCAAATCTTGACCACTGTGCTTTTTAAAACTTGCAAAGTAAACAGCTTGATAATTTACTCGACAAGAGATTCTAAGACTGCATTCCACATGCCGTTCATCATGGTCAAAATTCGTAGTGAATTCAATCTCTAGTACTCCAAACGAAGTAAAGAAATAAAATATAAAGACGATACTAGATTTTTGTTTCAATACAGAGCGGCGGCAAGCCGCTTATACGTATTTCGATCTCTTTAGGTCCCTTCAGTGCGTTATAGCCACCTCTCTGGATCGAAACAAAATCTATTCCCATCTTATTGATTTCTCTTTTTGTTATTAGATGGCGTAGTTACGTTCGTATATAGTTATTTTATAACTATTGTCTAAGACCGGAATAAATTTTGTTTCGATCCAGAGAGGTGGCTATACTGCTCAAAAGAGACGTAAAGAGGTCGAAATACGTATAAGGGACTTGCCGCCGCTCTGTATTGAAACAAAAATCTAGACCGTCTTTATATAACATATTTTTAACTTCGCAGAAAAAAACACTTTTTTGTTAATTGATGAAATCCTGGAGGCTTGTTAGAAAAAGAAGAAATTTCAGTACTGTTGTAAAATAAAGGTATATTAATAACTTTTTTATGTAATACTTATATACTTATAAGCGAATAAATAATGTAACTGAAATTGCATCTCACTGGCTACGGGTTAAAATTTAATAGCAAAAAATAATCAAGAAAAGTACTGAACGGTAAGCAACTGATATGTTTTAGATATTTTTCATGGATAAATAAATCAACATAGGTAAAAAAATGTATGCTGCTTAAAACGAAAAAAATCCAAAGTAAAGGATCCCTGTAGTTGAGAGTTAACATTCTTCTTCTCTTTCGCATGTTGTTCCATTTCCTAGTTAGTGGCAGTTTGAAAGCTGGCGTATATTGTTTGATTTTTAAAAGTACTCTCTGATATTGCTACTTTATAGCTCTAGGGAGTTTTTAGGTCTTATAAAAGATCCCTTCATACATGTTGGTAACTTATCCTTATACGTGTTGAACTCTACATATCGATGGTCTAGAATGAAATGAAAATGAAAAAGTCAGAAGTCTTATTTTTTCGATATTGAGATTTTTATACCGATGTATTGTGTAAGGCCTTGCATATTAAAATTAAGAGAGAGAGAGGGAGAGAGAGAGAGAGAGAGAGAGAGAGGAGAGAGAGAGAGAGAGAGAGAGAGAGAGAGAAATAGAAATAATCTCCTGCTGCCATCTGGCGAAAAATGCAAATGTTATCAGTCTTGAATTGTATATTTACCAGTGAAGTTGTCACATATCGAGTGAACATGCTGATAAATAATATTTTAATTTGTGAAAAGAACTCAATTTATTTGGAAATGGGTAAGGTTATTACATTTTTGTACCCTTTATTTCCTATTAGCTATTGTTTTTCCTTAATTATTTCGCTTAATATTTAGTGTTTTTTTGCGTTTAAAAACGAAATAAAATGATTATAATTTCAATGAAAACATTGTAAGTCGAGAAAATGCTTATTATACTTCAGTGAAAATGTCGTATGTCTTAACTTACGACTTTTTCACTGGAGTTTTAAGATCGTGCCTTATTTGTTTACTCTTAAGTCCCAGTTGCTTGGGTCAGACTTACGTGGTTTTCATTTTAAAATGGACACCTATGGCAACAGAATTTTTCTTTAGAATAAATGGTGATATTTTTAGACATTATCATACTCACATCTCACCCAGCAAAAAGACGCTATCTTTATTTATTTGGATTACAGATCGCATAGTATCACAAACCAATCAATCTCGAGAAGCTAGAATGGTAAAATCCGTTCAGCAACCAAAATCTCATTGCAACAATATAGAGACCGAATCTCTTATGGATCAGAAGCCACATACAGAACCGGTCCAATGTAGTGTAAATATCAAGCAAGACATTATTAATACAGACGAAAACCCACACGAAACTACCTCAAATCTACCAGTCAACCTCCAGAGCTAAGTCTATCTAATGACACGAGTATAATATTTACAATGAATTCTGTGGTTGAAAGTTCTCTAAATTTCTTAGTCCAAGAAGAGGGTTATTTTCAATTGGAAATGAATACCCGTGAACTTGTTGGTGGTTTTGACCCGTGTCAAAACTTTTACTCAGATTCAAGTAAACAAATTTTAGAAAACATCAATACAGATTTAAATAAAAGAACCAACCCTGATGCAAATGTTGCACCTATACATCATGATCCGACCAATGCTAGTAGTTCGATTGTAATTTCTGCAGAAAATGATGACGTTAATGGTGCTTTCAATTTAAGTAAACAAATCCTCGAATACATTGGTACAGATGATCCTATCAATTCTGATAATTCCATGGAAATTTCTTTAGAAAATATAAGAAAACAAGCATGAAAAGGTAAACTAAGAAAGGGAGAGTGGATCCAAAAGTCAAACAAAGATAAGAGAATGAAAGGACAAAATTACTTGAGAAGAGAAGGAAATTTGTTTACTATTGGACAAGAAGCAAGAAAATTAAAAGTACATTGTGGTTGCAAAAAAGGTGAACTTGGAAGAAACTCAAATGTGCTTTGTTTAATGAATCCAAAAGACAAAAAATATTTGCTCAGTTTTGGGCTATGAATTGAGAAGGAAAAAATGTTTGTTGCTTAATCTGTCAATATTGTTAGCGTCAAGGAGAGAAAAGCTAAAAACAAGAAAATATTCAGAAGATAGACTACTTGTGAATACTACCTAAAACTTAGTGTAGCTAAAGAAAAGTACAAAAGTTTGTAAGAAAGTTTTTTTAAACACTTTGGCCATTGGATGTGTATTTGACTGGGTAGAAAAGTACAAAAACTCTTTGAACTCTTTGAATAGTACAAGAGAGTCTGAAACATAAGAGGAATTCTGCTTTGGCTTCTTTACAAGCCAATGAAGAAAAAAATGTTCAGGATCAACCTAAAGCTGCCTCAAATAAAGCTGAGGATTCTAAAAAAATGTGTTAATTTTTTGGATGTTTTTTTCAAAGTAGAGTCGCATTATTGTCGAAAATGAACAAAAACCTTATATTTGAAACCAATGTGGTCTTCAAAGGCAGCTCTTTATCGTAAATATAAAACATACCGCAATAAAATGAATCAAAAACCGTCTTTATCTTTCACTTTTGATGTTTTTGAGAGCAAAAATTTATCATTGTTTAGTCATCGAAAAGATCAATCTGATCTTTTATCCGCTTACAAATTAGGAAATGAAATTGAAGAAAATTATATGATACAAGAACATAACAAGATACTAGTTAGGACTGAAAAAATTCAGATAAATTCTCTGACAACAGTAAAAGTGTATCAACAATGGACTTACAAGAAGTACTTTTATATCCCTATTAAAGACATCATCACTTTATTACAGAATCGAGCTAAAAGCCCACAATTTTACAATATTCGATACAAAATCGTCTGAAGGATTTTGTTTTTTGTGAACTGAAAGTGAAGAAGGACAAAATGCTAACGAATTCTGTTCTAAAATAATTCATTTAGTCTGTATAAAACTTTATTTGTCACCACCCATGAACGAAATAATCATTTTTAGTGATGGTTGTACTTACCAGAATAGGAATTTAATTTAGGAAATATATTCTTGCTTGCGTCTGTCAAAACAGGAATAAAAATGACTCAAAAAATTTTAGAGAAGTGCCATATACAAATGTAATGCGATGCTATGCATGCTACTATTAAGAGAAAATTACAGAACCGAGCAATTTATTCTCCAAGTAATTACATAGAAATATGTAGAACTGCCAGAATTAAACCGAAACCATATAATGCTGAATGGCTTGAGTATTCTTTTTTTCAAGAAATTTAGTAGTTTGAACTATATCCCGTCTCTGAGACCGGGTTACAAAGCAGACGATCCTGTGGTGACAAACATAAAACAAAATGTACTCAATATTGCCCAAGTGGGGAGCTTAAGGTAAACACAAGCTATGAAGATGAGTATTCTAATATTCCACGCAGAATTAAAGTGCCTGTTGTAGAAGACTTGGAACGAATCACACCTTTATATCAAAACAAACCGAAGATTACAGGTATAAAATTTGGACACGTTCAAGAAATGAAACATGTCCTTCCAAAAAAGATTCTATGATTCATTACCACACGAGTAAAATAAATTTTTTTTCTATAGCTATAGAACACAATAATTATATTTTATTAGTTTTATTTTGTACTAAAACTTTCTAATAATTTCTTAATAAATGTATTTAATGTAATGTCGAGGCCGACTTCTTTAATTTTGATATCTGAAAATATCGTAAGTCAGGTAATTTCTAGAATTTTGTTATCTGAAAAAGTCGGTAAGTCCAAAAAGTCTGGTTTTCTCCATAGTGCCTACTCATTAAGATTTTTTTATTATCAATTTCATTGTATTAGTATAAAAACTAATATGGTACCAAAGCGTTTTTCGTTACAATCAATATTGGTCAAAACAACCAGTTTTTCGTTCCTCCTGTATAATTTGTAAAAACATACTTACGACTTTTTCATACTAGGCCATTGATACTACAATGGATAAATCATATTCAGAATTAAAAATATTAAGATAAAAAGCGGAACTATCAGGTGATGCATTGGAAGAAGGACCAGGTATAAATGTTTAGCACAAATCCGCTGTTAGAGGACATAACGTGAAAAATTTCAAAGAAAACGGTAATTTATAACGTAGAAGGTGCAAAGAAGAAGATCAGCAGAATATTGAAGATTAACCAATAGCAAGATACATTACTTTTAATTTGTAAAACATATATCTGGGTTTATATTAGGAAGACAAGATATTTCATAATTTTTTCTTTCTTTAACTGCTTTACATATATTTTTAAAGACTTTTTTTATATTTAATATATATTTACCATTTATTGTTTTTTTTTTATTACTAACGCAATTAAAGGATCTTCACAATATATCTTTTCTACGTGGACGGTGTACAGCTTTAAATGGAACTAGAATTTTCATTATAAAAAGAATGATTACAGGTAAGATCTTAACATCGCAGCCATTACATGGAACGAAAAACCGCTTCTCAAGAATGCAAGAATTATATCACATGTTGCCCGAGGCGTATCGCGTCGCCTTCATTTGTTTGGTTCATTTGCCGCTGTCGCTGTTGCTGCCGCTGCCGGCTTTTCAACCGCTTGCAGGAGTCCCATTCGTAACCATCAGAGGCGCATACCAATTTTATTTAAACTGATTTTTTACTTCATTACAAAATTTTATTACGTCATTCCTATTACAAGGAAAACCTCCATAAATAAACATTAAAACTCTATTTAAAAAATTACGTTTTGAGATACCTTCTTCTTCTTCTTCTTCAGATGCAATATCCACTAATTGATGTTTAGCGATCACATTTTCCATTAATTCTCTATTTCTATGCAATATGTGTCAGAGAGTGTATGTCGTTAATCCCTGTCCAATGCCTTATGTTTCGGAGCCAGGACATTTTCTTAGCGTCCCATTCCTCTCTTGCCTTCAATTTTACCCTCGATTATAAGTTAGAGGAACTGGTATTTTTCATTTTGCATGATGTGACCTAGATACACTGTTTTCCTTTTCTTGATGGTTTCGAAAAGTTGGCGTTTTTTGGTTTATTCTCTTAAGGACATCTATATTTGTGATTTTCGCTGTCCATGGTATTTTTAGGATAGGCGATAAAGCCACCTTTCGAAAGCTTCTAATCTGTTTATATCCCTCGTTTTGAGTGTCCAGCCCTCTACGCCATATAGCAGCACTGACCATACGTAGCACTTAGTAAACCTTAGTCTCAGTTGAAGATCAAACTCTGAACAAGTCAGTACTTTCTTGAATTTTACGAAAGCTTGTCGAGCTTGCTCAATGCGACATTTTACTTCCCTGTCCGATGCCCAGTCTTCAAAAAGCCACGGTCCCAGGTGTTTAAATTTACTCACTCTTTCAATGGACTTATTATTAAGTGTTATGGTGGAGTTTTCAAGTGCATCTAAAATACAAGAGATGATCATAAATTTGGTCTTTTTGGTATTAATCTCTAATCACATTCGCTTACTGTATTCTCCGATTATAGTGACAAGGTGTTGAAGATCGACTATGTTGTCACAAAATTAAGACACTATCATCAGCATATCGTATGTTGTTGATCAATACTCCATTCACCTTGATTCCCATCTCTGCATCCTCCAAAGACTCTTGAAATGTGGCTTCCGAATAAATGTTAAATAAAAGAGGGGAAAGCACACATCCCTGTCGAACGCCTCTATGTATGGGTTTGGATATAGAATTGTCTATTTTTAACTGTGCCGTTTGATGCCCGTACAAGTTTTCAATGCATCTTATGTCTTTTTGGTCTATATCAACTTTCTTGAGAATCTGCATTAACTTGTGGTGTTGGACACGATCAAACGCTTTGTGGTACTTTCTTGAGCAGGGGAATAAAGGTAGAGCGTAACCACTGTTGAGGATAGCAGCCAGTTTCATAAATTAAATTAAATATTCTGTGTAGTGTTGAAATTCCCCTTTCATCTAGTAATTTGAGTATTTCTGACGGGATTTCATCTGGTCCAGGTGCCTTATTGTTTTTTGAATTTAATATTGCCTTTTCTATCTCTTCTTTGGTAGATCCTATTCTATCTAGATTCTATCTCCTTAGATACCTAGGTACCTAAAAACAATTTTGACCAAAACAACTACATGATATTCGCACAAAGAAGTGGTCGAGATAAAAATACAATTAGCAGTAGTAACTAACTAAATAATTAGTGCAAGGGGACAGGATAACAAGCGAACAATAGGGGAGAGTGTTGTACCTTTGGGCGCTTGCACCTCTGGACACTGTCGTCTAAAATTGTTGTTTTTTCCGTGTTGGAAAGAATTTTTGCTTTAACGTTTTGCTATTGACCACTTGATGTCGGTACAATAGTTTCGCTTAAATTGCGCTTGGAATTTAGTCAAGTTTGTGAATTCTTCGTGTTAAAGGTGAATAATTAGCGAGAACATAAAGAGTTGGAGTATTACAAAGTTGTGGCTGTTTTTATCTCTAATTTCCCAGGTAAGAAATATACTATGTTTGCTATTTAAAACTTGTGTTCACCAATCCATAAAGTTTACATAACCTTAAAAAAATTAATGTGTTTTGGTAGTCGTAAACATTGTTGTACTGTGAAACATTTGGCCTGGCCAGAGGTACAACTGGCAATGGCCAAAGACAAAAACAAAACATTTCACTTTTTCTAATTTTTCTGTAATTTCACTGGAAGTATACACTAAAGTAAGTCGAACATCGGCACTGACGTGTATTTTTCATGCATAGGCAATATTTTAATCAGAATGCGGTCTTTTGCAAATGACGCGATTAAGGCAATTTTTATCGCTCATGTGATTTATTAACCTCACTGCACTCGGCTTGTCTTATTGCTTTTTTACTTAAAAAACAAGTAAACTGGCACCAAACTTGGAATTGACACCCAAAAGTGGAATAAAAAGAGACAAAGTGGATGTAGGAAAAAATATGATATTTGATATTTGATGACTCACAAAAAAAGATGCAAGAATTTTAGCATTTCAATACGCACGTGAAAACAAGATAAAAATACCAGACAATTGGACTTCAAATGCAACTACAGGCAAAGAATGGCTAAGATATTTCATGAAACGGCATCCATCATTGTCGTTAAGGAAACCCGAGGCTACAAGCTTTTTTCAACAATCTTAAAACAGTGATGTCACGCTATAAGTTTTTCCCTGTCAATATCTATAATTTAGATGAAACCGGGAATTATTTAGTCCATACCCCACCTTAAGTTAATAGCCTTAAAAGTTGTAAAGTAACTGGGTAATATGTTATCCGGAGAAAGAGGGATCAATGTAACTTTAATTGCCGCGGTTAATGTCATCGGTAACCATTGGGCGGTACAGCCCATGTTAATATTACCTCGCGTGTTTTTCAAGGGCCACATATTACATGGTGCACCACCAGGTTCAATTGGAGGCGCAAATCCATTAGGATGGTCAAACGAGAAGCTTTTTTTACACAACTTGCAACATTTTATAGCCCATGTTAAGCCGAGCAAGAAAAAGTGCTACTAATACTCGATAATCACCCATAGTGTCATATGGCAGTTTCCGTGACTTATTTGGCAAAGGAAAATAATATTGTGCCATTAACGTTGCCGCCACATACCTCACACAGAACTTAACCTATTGACAGGACTGTTCTTAGACCATACAAAACCTACTACAACACCATAGCTAATGAGTGATGATGATGGCCATAGCTATGCAGCCTATTTGCAAAAGCATTTACCCCTGCAAATATTGTCAAAGAATTTGAAAAAACAGGGATATGGCCTGCTAATGAAAATATATTTGGCGACCACGAATATCTGTCGTTCTATGTAACAGATCGCCCAATTCCCGAATCAGAAGAGAATCCTAATACGGCATCTTACTCATCAAGCCTTCAACTATCCGCAATTCCATCAACATCAAACTTGACACCGTCCTTAATTGCAGTATAATGACAACAAGGCAAATAACGCTGACTTCAAAGCGTGGTAAAACAAGAATTTTGACAGACACCCCGGAGAAAGAGGAACTATTGCAAAGTAAGGTGAAAAAACCAAAAACCAAAGGAAGGTTATCTGCGATAGTTTAGATGAATCTGATGAAGAGATAAAAATAAAACAAAGCATTCAAGTGACGAGGATTAAGAAACTTTTTGCCAAACGAAAATGAAAATTATTCTAGAGCAACAGCAAAGTGAAGAAATACTGAGTTTTTTTAAGTTAACAGAAGGTGATTTTGTTCTCGTAAAATTGTCTAGTAAAAAGAATATTGCACACTATGTTGCCAAGATAGTTAAGATTTTAGATGACGAATACATAGTCAAATATTTAAAAATAGTTATTGGAAACAATAAACTTGTCTATTCAGATGAGGAAATCTCTTGTATCTACGAAGGTGACATAATAAAAAACTGCCTTCACCATTTTTGGTTGGAACATCGCAACGCCAACAAAATATGATGTCCTTTAATGTTACATTTGATACATACAATGTAAAGTAATCATGTTTGTCATCTTATAATTCATGTAATAAATAAGATTCCGTTCGTTTGTGTTGTTTCTTCTTCATCGAAGGTAATTTGTTCTCTGACCACAGGTAGGTACTACATAATGTGGACAAAGGTACAACACAGTGTCGTACCTTTGGACGACCTATCAAAAAAAGTTTCAAATTTTTTTTAAAAGGTAACTAAAACGAATCCATGGGGTTCTAATGGGGTAGTGATGCGTCTCAAATAGCCTCACTACTACAGTCAACACTCGTGAGTCAACCCTGCGGATGCGGAAAGGGCCGAATATCATACCTCATCAACACTCCCATCCTAAATTTGACCTTATTACTGAAACTTTGGTAGAAACAAACCGGATGGAACACATAGATTTCTAAACTAGCTCAAGCAGTAAAAGGGTTAAATAGGTACAAATTAAGCTTTGTCGGTCTATCGGAAGTAAGATGGTTGGGCAATGGTGAACACCATACCCAAACAGGAGAACTCCTATTATACAGTGGTAAAGAAAATGGGAGCCACGAGAGCGAAAAGGGTCTTTTACTCAGCAAACAAGCCAAAAAAAGCCTTATTTCCTTACATTCAGTTTTTTCATAGTATTACTTGCAGAAAAAAGTATATCAGAGAGTGAATAACATTTTGATGAAATTGTCTTATCCGTTACACAACCACACACATTACGGATTGAATCACATTTTTCTAGAACAGTCTTATCCGTTGAAGAAATACACATATTAGGGATTGAATTACATTTTTCTGGAACAGTCATATCCGTTGAAGAAACTGTCTGGTTACCAATATTATCACATGTGTCCTGATCATATAAAATAATATTATTAATGTTGATGTTTAATTCTATTTTAATGGCCTTTTCTTCGGAAAAAAACCTCCATAATTTTTGATTCCCTATTTTCCTGTAAGGCATTATCAGCGAATTTGATGGGCAAGTTCATCACATTAATGTCATCAACGTTCGTAACAGGATTTGCACTTAAAATAGATGTTTTAAGCTACACACATTTTCCACACTTCTTAAAGTGATACGTTTTTTTTTACCGTGGCAAAATCTTTGTCAGTGACTGCTGTTTCTGGAATACGTTTTTCTGTCACATATTTTACAATTTTCAGAATTCTTGAACTGTACTCAATTGCGTTTGAGTCAAAAATAAATAAGTCATAGTCACGAAATGCAGTTCTTATTAAGTCACTGTTAACAGAA